>CAUYQU010009641.1:0-15750 GCA_963574635.1 Cheracebus regulus | reverse complement strand
ATAGCATTAACTGACACGTTTTGTTCAGTATTGTATGTTAGGTAAAAAATAAGGAATACCCTTCTCTTTCATTTTTTTCTTTCTTTTGCAGTTTCTTTCTCCTTTTCTCTCTTTTTCTAAAATCTCTTCCTCTTTCTTTCTCTTTCTTTTGCTGTTTCTTTCTCCTTTTCTCTCTTTTTCTAAAATCTCTTCCTCTTCCTTTCTCTCTTTCATTCTTTTTATTCTAAAAAAAAAAAAAAGGAATACTTTATGGATGGCAGATAATGTCTTTTGTTGTTTGTGTGTATCTCATTTAAGGCTCATTACAACCAGATAACTTAGGTATTATCTCACTTTGGATTCAGATTTTTTCCAGTTGAAAAAATAAAAGCTGCATATATAACATAACCTAATGGGTTTGGGATTTGAACTCAGTCTAGGGCAGCTTTTCTCCTAACAATATATTGCCTCTTGAAAGAGAAGAATGCCTCTCTAAAAATTAATATTCTCAAGAGTAGAACACGAGTCTGTAATCAAGAGAAATTGTTCCTAAGATATTCAAAAGCATAGAAAAACAGGACAGCATCTTTGCTTACATCAAAATATACTTAGCAATACTGACATCTTGTATTTTA
This sequence comes from Cheracebus regulus, assembly GCA_963574635.1. NCBI lineage: Eukaryota > Metazoa > Chordata > Mammalia > Primates > Pitheciidae > Cheracebus > Cheracebus regulus. The sequence continues at coordinate 15,136 of CAUYQU010009641.1, read as the reverse complement.
TAAAATACCTCGAATATGGCAATATATCTTATCAATCATAAGAAAAAAATGTGAACAAAAGTAGATCTCTCCATAAAACAACTGTTTAAGTAAAGCAGTATAAATGGATAACATTGACAAGTAATAGCCAGTCATTTTGTATGTAGCTATTGAAACACCTTCCTCTATGACTCCTTCCTCTTCCGAACGTCTCAATTTCCTACTGTTTTTTAAGCCCTTCAAATTTATCCTGACTCATCTCACTAATAAGAATGAAAGTTTCTAATTAAATTGCAGCCTCCCACCCTCCACCAATGCCATGTAGCCAGAAAATTCCAAATGAAAAACTGCATGAAATTTGCTGTCAACAAACGTAGTTCTTTCCTTTCTGGAGTTGAAATCACTTCAATTTCTGAATGTTTTCTTGCTCTCTCATGTTTTCAAATACTTGCTTTTTACGTTTTGCCCAGAGTGTATATTTTATATGTCAGAAAGTTAGTAAGACAATATAATCTGCTATTATGTAAGAATTCCCTTGCATATGTTATTTTACAACAGTTATTATAATCATGGCAAATATACCGTTTTATACTCATTTTTTACTTAATTTCATATCTATATTTAAAAATGATATTTCTTTTATCAATTTAGTCAACTATTCCTTTTTAAAGCAATTTTTCTAATATTTAATAATTAGCTTATTTTAAATTTCTTGACTGTGTGGTATGAGGTCAGGAGTTTGAGACCAGCCTGGCCAAAATCATGAAACTTTGTTTCTACTAAAAAAAAAAAAGTACAAAAAATTAGCCGGGCATGATAGCACATGCCTATAATCCCAGCTACTCAGGAGGCTGAGGTGGGAGAATCACTGGAACCTCAAAGGCGAAGGTTGGAGTGAGCCAAGGTCACACCATTGCACTCCAACCTAGAGACAGAGTGGGACTCCATCCAAAGAAGAAGAAGAAAAAGGCATACCACACGGTCAAGTATATCCTATGAAACACATCTTGAAATCACCTCTTCTGAACAGCATTCATTTTAAATAGTCTATCCCTAAAGACATAAAATTTATTTATTCACTTATTCAACCAATATTATTAAAGCTTGTAGTGTGGGCATACTTTATTATAAGTACTGAGCCTAAATAGACAAAATGCATATGATAAAGTCAAGACCATCCCCAAACAACGCTGAAAAAGAGATAGGAAACTACTTTCAGATTTTGATCATGTTGTAGGAAATTGAATAGAATGAAGCACTAATCATTTTAAAATTCAAAAGAAACTAAAATTTAATCTAAATTCAGAATTTAATCCCTGTCTTTTTAGTTATTATTTATTTGATTCAGAGATTCCCCGTTGCCCAGGCTGAAGTCCAGTGGCATGATCTAGGCTCACTGCAACCCCCACCTCCTGAGTTCAAGTGATTCTCCTGCCTCAGCTTCTTAAGTAGCTAGGATTAGAGGCAAGCACCACATCTGGCTAATTTTTTATATATTTTTACTAGAGACGGAGTTTTTCACCATGTTGGCCAGGCTGGTCTTGAACTCCTGGCTTCAGGTGATCTGCCTGCCTTGGTCTCCCAAAGTGCTAGGATTACAGGCATGAATCACTGTGCCTGGCCTATTTTTATTTTTTTTGAGACAGATTCCCACTCTGTTGCCCAGGCTAGAGTGCAGTGGCACGATCTTGGCTCACTGCAAACTCCCTTTCTGGTTCAAGAGATTCTTATACTTCAGCCTCCTGACTAACTGGGATTACAGGTGCCCGCCACCTTACTGGGCTAATTTTTGTATTTTAAGTAGAGACAGGGTTTCACCATGCTGACTTGACTGGTCTCGAACTCCTGACCTCATTCAGTCCACCTGCCTCGGCCTCTGAAAGTGCTGGGATTACAGGTGTGAGTCACTGTGCTCGGCCTAACCACTGTCTCCTGATAGACATACTTCTTCGAAACTTTGCTTATTTCATCTAAAAAAGAGAGAGAAACTTAAAAATACACTCAAACTATGGCCTTGAATGCTTTACATGTTTTTATGTACATGTGCCACTATCTTATGTAATACAGTCTAGAATAATATGCCATAAAGTGAAATTTTGTTATATCTTTTAGTTTCTAATTAGCAGTTATTTCCCTATGACCTATGAAACTTTGAGTAACTTCTGTCTACACACTGGCTCATATTATCTTTGCTTTGAAGTAGATACTTCTATAACAAAGTGAAACCTCACATTAATCCCTATAGTCATATAAAACTTTTAAAATAAACCACAGAAAGTAGAAGTAAAATAAAACTAAATTTATAGTGTTCTATCCATCACAGACACTTATTACAATTTTATTTACAGATGATTGGCTAAAAAATCCTTCCAGTGAAAAGTAAGTCAATATAGTCTAGCTTCTTTCTAATTACACTAATTGCAATGAGTTGGGGAGAGTAAAAATGGTTTCTGAAGTAAAAAAAAAAAAAAAAAATCCAAAAAAAGATATTCCATCTTTACATTAAGATGATATAGGATATTAAAAGAACAGTTCATCTTAATCAGATTTCTTCATGACATTTCCCTCATTATACTTTAAATATTTAAGTTCTGGGGTACATGTGCAGAACATGCAGGTTTGTTACATAGGTATACACGTGCCATGATGGTTTGCTGCATCCGTCACCCCATCATCTACATTAGGTATTTCTCCTAATGCTATCCCTCCCCTATCCTCCAGCCTCTGCTATCGCTCCCCTAGGCCCCCACCTAGCAAAAGGCTCCAGTGTATGATGTTCCTCTCCCCTGTGTCCATGTGATCTCATTGTTCAAGACCCACTTATGAGAACATGCGGTTTTTGGTTTTCTGTCCTTGTGTCGGTTTGCTGAGAATGATAGTTTGCAGATTCATCCATGTCCCTGCAAAAGACATGAACTCATCCTTTTTTACAGCTGCATACTATTTCATGGTATATATGTGCCACATTTTCTTTATCCAGTCTATCATTGGTGGGTATTTGGGTTGGTCCCAAGTCTCTGCTATTGTGAACAGTGCCACAATAAACACAAGTGTGCATGTGTCTTTATAATAGAATGCTTTATGATCCTCTGGGTATATACCCAGTAATGGGATTGTTGAGTCAATCGTATTTCTAGTTCTAGATCCTTGAAGAATTGTTACACTGTCTTCCACAATGGTTGAACTAATGTATACTCCCAACAGTGTAAAAGTGTTCCTATTTCTCCATATCCTCTCCAGCATCTGTTTTCTCCTTTTTTTTTTTTTTTTTTTTTTTTAGTTATTGCCATTCTAACTGTCATGAGATGGTGTCTCAATGAGGTTTTGATTTGCATTTCTGTAATGACCAGTGATGGTGAGCATTTTTTCTTATGTTTGTTGGCTCCATAAATGTCTTTTTATGAGAAGTGTCTGTTCATATCCTTCACCCACTTTTTGATGGGGTTGTTTTTTTCTTGTAAATTTGTTTAAGTTCTTTATAGATTCTGGATATTAGCCCTTTGTCAGACTGGTACATTGCAAAAAATTTTTCCCGTTCTGTTGGTTGCTGGTTCACTTTAATGATAGTTTCTTTTGCTGTGCAGAAGCTCTTAAGTTTAATTATATCCCGTTTGTCCATTTTGCTTTTGTTGCAATTGCTTTGGGTGTTTTACTCGTGAAGTTCTTGCCCATGCCTGTGTTCTGAATGGTATTGCCTAGGTTTTCTTCTAGGGTTCTTATGGTGTTAGACATATGCAGAAAGCTGAAACTGGATCCATTCCTTACCCCTTATACAAAAATTATCTCCAGATGGATGAAAGATTTATACTTTCAACATTTATTAGCCAATGTTTAGAAAAACCAATTTATGTATATTAGTAAAGTTATACCAAGAAATCTTCATTGGTGTCAGGCACTATGTACCTAGTTGGTAAGCATCCCTCCTCAGCCTACATCTCATAGACATAGAGCTGATGGGTGATGTTCGATCACACTTAAGTGGGGTCCTGTCATGTTTTCTGAGCTCTTCTTTTTTTTATGACTTAGTAAGTTTGGTACATTGCTGATATTTTCTTTGATACGTTCATAAGTTTTTATCTCTCATAAGATGTCATTACAGATATTCCTAGAATATCTCTCAGTTGTATTTTTTTTTAAATGATACTTTTTAATACCAGTTTTAAGTTCACAGAAAAATTGACAAGTTAGAGATTTCCCACATATTTCCTATTCCCAAACACACATGGCCTCTTGTGTTACCAACAGCCTTCTCCAAAATGGTAGATATGTTGCTATTGATGAACCTACACTGACATATCATTATTACTCACAGTCCTTAGTTTACATTAGGCTTCACTGTTTGTGCTGTACATTTCACAGACTTGCACAAATGTATGACCTATATCCACTATTAATAAATTCTAATACAGTTGTTTCACATCCCTAAAAATCCCCTGTGCTTTGCCTGTTCATTCCTCCCTTATCTCTTAGCAACCTCTCACCTTTTTACTATTTCCAGTTTTGACTTTCCCAGAATGTCATATAGTTAGAATTATACAGTATCTAACATTCTCAGATTGGCATCTGTCACTTAATAATACACATTTAAGTTTTCTTCTTGTCTTTTCATGGCTTGGTAGCATACTTCTCTTTAACAATAACATTCTATTGTGTGGATATACTGTAATTTATTTATCCATTTGCCTACTGAAGGAAACCTTGGCTATTTCCAAGTTTTGCTGATTATGTATAAGCATCCCTGTGCAGATTTTTATGTGGACATAAGTTTTCAACAACTCTGGGAAAATACTGAGGGCATGATTACTGTGTGTTTAGTTTTGTAAGAAACTGCTAAACTAACTTTCAAAGTGGCTGTTCCGTTTTGTATTCTTACCAAGGGATGAGAATTTTTGTTGTTTCTTATTCCTGCCAGCATTAGACATTATCAGTCTTCAAAATTTTGCCCATTCTAATAGATATATCTTATTATTGTTTAAATTTGCATTTCTTAGATGTACATTTTTCACTTTTGATATTGAGTCTCCTTTATGCATGTTCAGGGACAGAACAGCAAATTTTCAGAACCAATTATGAGTGCTGGCATTTGGGACTTGAGGGAGGTACAAGGAAGTAATAACAAAAACCACCCTTCAAAAATCTTGTGTTGTCTTTTGTTATCTGGGGGGGAAAATGCCTTTTTTTTCTTTTGGCCTTGTTCATGGTTGGGTAGTATAGCACACTTCTCTCTCATATAAGAGCTATTTTGATTTTTTAAATTGACACAATTATAATTAAGATCATTAAGAAAACTTCTATCATACAGAAAATGTGTTGGCTTTTTAACATTTGATAAAAAGCTTTAGCAAAAGGTGATGTAATGGAGTCTGAAGACTGAATACATCATGAAAAAGTACTGACTCATATACAACTTTAAGAAAAGCAAGGCTTCTGATCTACCAAAAGATAAATTCCAGTGAAAGACATTGCACAGTGAAATTTACCCTCTGGTAGTAATTCTTTCAATGATTCAATAATCATTCATGGGACACATGCTGTGAAAAGTACTCTGCTAATTGGTGGGAATAGATAATTAAGCTATGCTTCTTGCCATCAGAGATCTCATGGTTTAGTAGACCATGCAAGCTAAGTGCCATATAGTATAGTGATTGTTATTTTAGTGATCTCCTTTACATATAAATTGCATATAAAGCAAATTTTCACAAGTCATCAAATTAGAGATTCTGAGGCCAGATTCCATCTGAAGTATTTCTTGTAGTAATACTGAAAAATTTAGATATGCTGAAAATATGGGTAATTATGTCTGTTTTCACTAACATGGAAAACAGACCTAAATTACATATAAAAAAGGCTATAGATTTTGAATCATACATTTAAAACTTTAATTGTGAGCTATGTATGTTACTTAAAAAAATGCTTACTGTGATGTTTTCTCACCTTTACTGAATTTAAAATATTATCTATTCTAGCTTGTTCCTCTAGGGATGAAATTAGAAAGTTCCATTGTTCTGTAAGGTGTGGTAAACTAAATATGCTTATTTCTACAGGAAGATAAGCTGCTTTGCATTATAAGCTTTGCCATAAACAAGCACATCTGCTGACAAATGGCATTTTCTACAAAAATAAAATTGAAGGTAGTGTCTGCCCCAGATATGTGAAGAAAAGTATTATTCTCTGGAAATTAACTGAAATTTATATTGTTAGAAGCATTTTTTTCAAGGTATTCTCCTTACTCTTTCCCATGGTTTTAAAAAATACTAATTTTTTTGCTTTATGGAAACATGTCTAATAAAATCAATAGCAATTAGTTTAATAAATAGTATACAGAGAAAGTGATAAAAAATTAGAAAATGGAAAAGCATTTACATAATTTTATTTTTATATTATTAACTGTACATTGTACAAAAATATGAAAATAATAGCAAATAATCTAATGATTCAATTATTTAAATATAATGAATTTCAAAATTTTTTCTAGTACAATTTTTAATAAAATTAAAAGCTAATGTTTGTGTTATTAAATAGTTAGAAATTTAGCAGCAAATGTGAAATTACTGAATAAACAAATAATTATAAACTACTGGTGGTACTGTAGTTCTAAAAAATTTTTTTGAGAAACCATGTGGAAATTATTATAAAATATGTATTTACACCGCTTAAATCAGTTATGCTTCCCCTTATAATTTACCATAAAGAAATAAGTTTGTTTTCTCATGTTAAATTATTAGGGGATACATAACTTGGTCACTGGGTATGAATATTTGTACATCATGGTGATTGCAGTTGATAACAATATATTCTCTACTTAAAATCCATTGTCTTAGCAATTTTTAAGTATTCATATACAAAAAATAGGTATGCAAGGAAATGTTTATGCTAGCTTGATTTAGCCATTCCCCAGTGTATTCATATACCATAAATATACACAATATTTACTGATCATTAGAATAAATTTTAAAAAACTATTCATAATTTTAAAAAGATACTTGGATATTTAATTTTATTATACTTTAGGTTCTTGAGTGCATGTGCAGATCATGCAGGTTTGTTAACATAGGTATACACATACCATGGTGGTTTGCTGCATCCATCACCCTGTCATCTATATTAGGTATTTCTCCTAATGCTATCCCTCCCATAGCACCCACTCCATGATGTTCCCCTCCCTGTGTCCATGTGTTCTCATTGTTCAACATTCACTTATGAGTGAAAACATGTAGTGTTTGGTTTTCTGTTCTTGTGTCAGTTTGCTGAGGATGATGGTTTCCAGATTCATCCATGTCCCTGCAAAGGACATGAACTTACCCATTTTTATGGCTGCATAGTATTTCATGGTGTGTATGTGCCGTATTTTCTTTATCCAATCTATCAGTGATGGGCATTTGGGCTGGTTCCATGTCTTTGCTATTGTGAACAGTGCTGCAATGAACATACATGTGCATGTGTCTTTATAATAGAATGATTTCTAATCCTTTGGGTATATACACAGTAATGAGATTGCTGGGTCAAATGATATTTCTAGGTCCTTGAGGAATTGTCACATTGTTTTCCACAATGGTTGAACTAATTTACACTCCCCACCAACAACGTAAAAGCATTCCTATTTCTCCACATCCTCTTCAGCATCTGTTGTCTCCTGATTTGTTAATGATCGCCATTCTAACTGGTGTGAGATAGTATCTCAATGTGGTTTTGATTTGCATTTCTCTAATGACCAGTGATGATGAGCTTTTATTCTTGTGTTTGTTGGCTGTATAAATGTCTCTTTTGAGAAGTGTCTTTTTCAAATTAAGAACCACAGTATGCAAATTCTAATATTAGTATATATGCTATGGGTACTGAGAATAAAATTAAGGTTGTATCAAAACGTTAACTTTGAAAAACAAAATGTATGGGCTTTGCACAGTGGCTCACACCTGTAATCCTCGGGAGGATGAGATGGGACGATGACTTGAGCCCAAGAGTCTGAGACCAGCCTGGGCAAAAATAATGAGAGACCTTGGCTCTACAAAAAGTAAAAACTTTATCTGGACATAGTAGCAGGCACTGTAATCCTAGCTACTTGGGAAGCTGAAGCTGCAGGATGTTTTGAGTTCAGGAATTTGAGACTGCACTCAGCTATCATTGCCCTATTGCACTCCAGTCTGTGTGACAGAGTGAGACCCTGTCTCTAAAAATGAGACATGTCTAGCCAGGATATTTGCCCATTTCATAATTTGCTAATTTGCTATTGTTTGATGTCCTTAAATATTTTTGGATATTAACTCCTTATCATATGTCTGATTTGTAAATATTTTCTGCAGTTCTAACTCTCAACATCACTCATCATGGGAAAATTTAAATTGAAACCCTCAATAAAATCACCTCACTCCTGTTAGAATGGCTACTACCAAAAAGACAAATCATAAGTATTGACAAGTATGTGGAGAAAAAGGGATATTAGGCAGATATAAGACCTTTGTAAAATGCATAGTTTGCAAAAATTTTCTCCTATTCTGTAGCTTGTCCATTTACTCTGTTGATAGGTTCTTTTGCTGTGTAGAACTTTAATTAGATCTCACTTGTCAATTTTTAGTTTTGTTGCAATTGCTTCTGGCATCTTCATTGTTAAATATTTGTCCATGTCTATGTCCAGAATGGTATTGTCTACGTTGTCTTCTATGATTTTACAGTTTTGGCTTTTATATTTAAGTCTTTAATTCATCTTAATTTGTGTAGAGGTGTAAGAAATGGGTCCTGTTTTTGTTAAACGTGCACAATGAAGAGACCCCCCTCCCCACTCCGAGACAGGCTTTGTGTGAGCAACATGGCTATTTATTCACCTGGGTGCAGGTGGGCTGAGTCTAAAAAGAGAGTCAGCACAGGGCAGTGGGATAGGAGTTGTTTTTATATGTTTGAGGTAGGCAGTGGAAAGGTACAGTTCAGGCTGGTTTTTGCAAGCTCGGAGGGAGTTGTAGGGTTGGAGTCAGGAGGTTGACCAAGGTCAGTTACAAAGTCCAGTTGTGGAGGGAATAAGGAAAAATAGAAGAATGTCTCAAAGTTAATTAGGCACCATAGGGGTTGGTAATTCTTCCCCTTGTTGTGGTTTTCCAGTTACTTCAGATTTTCTAGTTTCAGGAACTCATTTGGAGTATACGTGCAGGTCACAGAGGTTACCATGCCATCCATGGTGCAGTCAGTCGGCTTAAAAGACCCTACAGTTTTAAGCATATGGCCAGCCAGCTATCCTAGCACTATTAATGAATAGGGTATCCTTTTCCCACTGCTTGTTTTTGTCAGGTTTGTCAAAGATCAAATAATTAGATAGTTGTAGGTGTGTTGTCTTATTCCTGGGTTGTCTACTCTGTTTCATTGTGTGTGTGTTGGGGAGGGGGTGGGTGGGGGTTTGAGCTGGTACTATGCTACTTTGGTTACTGTATCCCTGTAGTGTAGTTTTAAGTCAGGTAACATGGCTATTCAGGATATCACTAAACTAGGTATGTAAAGAACATACCTCAAAATAATATTAGTTATCTATGACAAACCCATAGACAACATTATACTAAATGGGCAAAAGATGGAAGCATTCCCCTTGATTACTGGCAAAGACAAGAATGCTCTCTCTGACCACTCCTATTCAACACAGTATTAGAAGTCTGGCCAGGGCAATCAAGAAAGAAATAAAGGACATTCAAAGGAATAGCAAGAAAGTCAAATTGTACCTGTTCACAGATGCCATGATCCTATATTGGGAAAACCCCATAATCTCAGCCAAAAATCTACTTAAGCAACTTCAGCAAAGTCTTGGCATACAAAATCAAAGTACAAAATTTGCTAGTATTCCTGTACACAAATGACAGTCAAGCTGAGAGCCAAATAACAAACTCCCATTCACAACTGTCATAAGAAGAAGAAAATACCTAATATAGCTAACAAAGGAAGGGAAGGACCACTACAAAGAGAACTACAAACTACTGCTCAAAAAAATTAGAGATGATGTAAATAAATGGAAAAACTTTCCATGCACATGGTTAGGAAGAATCATTATTATTAAAATGGCCATAGCACCCAAAGCAATTTATAGAGTCAATGCTATTCCCATTAAACAACTATTGACATTTTTTACAGAACTAGAAAAAACTTTTGGTTTTATATAAATTTTAAAATAAAGAGCTCAAATAACCAAGGCAATTCTAAGCAAAAAGAGTAAAGCAGGAGGCATCATGCTACCCAACTTCAAAGTATGCTACAGGGCTACAGTTATCAAGAACAGACAAAGACAAATGGCACAGCATAGAGAACTGAGAAATAAGACTGCACACCTATGACTATCTGATCTTTGACAACTCTGACAAAAACAAGCAATTGGTAAAGGATTCTCTATTTAATAAGCAGTGCTGAGATAACTGGAACCCTTCCTCACACCATATACAAAAATCAATTCAAGATGGAGACGTAAATGTAAAACACAAAAGTAAAAAACCGTAGAAGAAAACCTAGGCAATATTATTCAGAACATAGGTACTGGCAAAAAATTTCATGAAAAAGATGCCAAAAACAGTTGAAACAAAAGCAGAACATGACAGATGGAATCTAACTGAACGAAAGAGTTTCTACACAGCAAAAGAAACTATCAGCATTTTTAAGATGGCAGATAGGAGTCTGGACTAGTTTGCAGCTCCTGCTTGAACAGACACAGCAATGTGTGGAGATGCAGATCATGAAATTTTGCCTCAAGAACTACCATAGGAATATACTAGGAAAGCTGAGAGAATCCACAGCCCCTTTGAAGGAACTGGATCACCCCAGCAGGCTTCCTGAGGTGCCAAAAAACTGTGAGTCTGCTTGCTTTCTCAACGAGGCAGCTTGTGGTCTGCAGCAAGTTCTCAGCCTTAATCATTGCTGCCTGGAAATACACTTGGTGCTGTTGTGATGGGAAAAGGTAAGGTTGAGACCAGACTTTAGAATTGCTGGCTGTGTGGGAGTGGGGTGAGTCCTGTGCCTGCCGCCTTTCCCCCACTTTGCTGGCAACTTGTATGACTCAGTAGAGGCAAGCTTAATCCGCCTGGGAATAAAACTCCACTGGACTGGAAACCACACTCCCATTTTCACAGCAGCCACAGCAAGCCCCACCCAAGGAGAAGCTGAGCTCAGACACACCTATTCCTGCTCCCACAAGGTGGTCTGCATCAGTCCTGGAAGCCAAGACAAAGGTGATAATCTCTTGGGAGCTCTATTGCCTTTCCCACTGCCTGAGAAACTTGAAAAGTTAACCAAGTGTCCCTAAGGCAAGTGTGCATCCTCCATATAAGACCAAAGCTGATGCATTTTTGAAAGTACCATCTCCTGGCTAGAGGCCAACCAACACAAAACCAGCACATTAAACAAAAATACAACCAAGGACCCTCACAGAGTCCACTTGACTCCCTTGCTACCTCCACTGGATTAGGGGCTGGTATCCAGGCCTGCAAGACTTGTAGATGGATTGCATCACAGGAGTCTTTGGAGATACTCCCTAGTACCACCCTGAAGCCTGGTAGCTCTGCTGGATGGCTATACCCAGAAGAGAAAAACCAATCTCTACAGTTTGGCTTTCAGAAAGCCCAAATCATAGGGGAAGAGGGAGAACACCACACGTCAAGGGAGCACCCTGTGAGACAAAAGATGAAAAGCATCTCTTGAATTGCATATCTTCCCTCTGTTATGGTCTACCCAAATGAGAAGGAGTCAGAAAAACAATTCTGGTAATATGACTAAACAAGGTTTTTAACAACCCCAAAAGATTATACCAGCTAACCAGCAGAGGAGGCAAACCCAGATGAAATTTCTGAATTGTCAGAAAAAGAATTCAGATGGTCCATTATTAAGCTAATCAAGGAGGCACCAGAGAAGGATAAAGTCCAACTTAATCAAAAACATGATACAGAATATGAAAGGAAAATACTTCAGTGAAATAGCCTAAATAAGAAACAATCACAACTTCCGGATATCAAGGACACACTTACAGAAATGCAAAACCCACTGGAAAGTCTCAGCAATAGACTCAAACAAGCAGAAGAACTTCAGAGCTCAAAGACAAGACTTTTGAATTAATCCAATATACCAAAGACAAAGAATATATATATATTTTTAAATGAACAAAGCTTCTAAAAAGTTTGGGACTATGTTAAATAGTCAAACCTAAGAATAATTGTAGTTCCCAAAAAAGAAAAGAAATATAAAAGTTTGAAAACCGTATCTGAGGGACTAATCAAGGAAAACTTCCCTGGCCTTGCTAGAGATCTAGACATACACATACATAAAGTTCAAATAACACCTGGGGAAATCTTTGAAAAAAGATCATAGCCTGGGCATATAGTCATTAGATTATCTAAAGTCAAGACAAAGGAGAGAATCCTTTTTTGGTTCCATATGAAGTTTAAGGTGTTTTTTTTCCAGTTCTGTGAAGAACATCCTTGGTAGCTTGACAGAGATAGCATTGAATCTATAAATTACTTTGGGCAGTATGGCCATTTTCTCGATATTGATTCTTCCTAAGCATGAAATGTTTTTACATCCGTTTGTGTACTCTCTTATTTCCTTGAGCAGTGGTTTGTACTTCTCTTTGTAAAGGTCCTTCACATCCATTGTTAGTTGTATTCCTAGGCATTTTATTTTATTTGTAGCAATTGTGAATGGAAGTTCACTCAAGATTTGTCTCCCTGTTTATTATTGATGTATAGGGATGCTTGTGATTTCTGCACATTGATTTTGTATCTTAAGATTTGCTGAAGTTGCTTATCATCTTCAGGAGATTTGGGGCTGAAACAATGAAGTTTTCTAAATATACAATCCTATCATCTGCAAACAGGGACAATTTGACATCCTCTCTTCCTATTTGAATACACTTTATTCCTTTCTCTTGCCCGATGGTCCTAGTCAGAACTTCCAATACTATGTTGAATAAGAGTGGTGAGAGGGGGCATACTTGTCTTGTGCCAGTGTTCAAAGGGAATGCTTCTACTTTTTGTCCATTCAATATGATATTGGCTGTGGATTTGTCATAAATAGCTCTTATTTTGAGATACAATCCATTGTTACCTAGTTTATCGAGACCTTTTAGCATAAAAGGCTACTGGATTTTTGTCAAAGGCCTTCTCTGCATCTATTGAGATAATCATGTGGTTTTTGTCTTTGGTTCTGTTTATGTTATGGATTACATTTATAGATTTGCAGATGTTGAACCAGCTTTGCATCCCAGGGATGAAGCCGACTTGATCATGATGGATGAGCTTTATGATGTGCTGTTAGATTTGGTTTACCAGTATTTTATTGAAAATTTTTGCATCAATGTTTATCATGGATATTGCATAGCCCAGACAATCCCTAAGCCAAAAATCAAAGCTGGAGGCATCACACTACTTGACTTCAAACTATATTACAAGGCTACTGTACTCAAAACAGCATGGTACTGGTACCAAAACAGAGATACAGACCAATGGAACAGAACAGAGGCCTCAGAAAGAATGCCACACATCTACAACCATCTGATCTTTGACAAACCTCACAAAAACAAGCAATGGGGAAAGGATTCCATATTTAATCAATAGTGTTGGGAAAATTGGCTAGCCATATGCAGCAAGCTGAAACTGGGTTCCTTCCTTACACCTTATACAAAAAGTCACTCTAGATTGATTAAAGATTTAAATATGATGCCTAACCCCATAAAAACTCTAGAAGAAAACCTAGGCAATAACGTTCATGACATAGGAATGGGCAAGGACTTAATGACTAAAACACCAAAAGCAATGGCAACAAAAGTCAAAATAGACAAGTGGGACCTAATTAAAGACCTTCTGCACAGCAAAAGAAACTATGAGTAGGGTGGACCAGCAACCAATAGAATGGGAAACAGTGTTTGCAATTTACTCATCTGAAAAAGGGCTAATATCCAGAATCTATAGAGAACTTAAAAAAATTTAAAAGAAAAAAACAACCCCATGAAACAATGGGCAAAGAATATGAACATACACTTCAAAAGAAGACATTTATGCGGCCAAGAAATGTCAAAAAAAGTTCATCATCACTGGTCATTAGAGAAATGCAAATCAAAACCACATTGAGATACCACCTCACTCCAGTTAGAATGGTGATCATTAAAAAATCAGGAGACAAAAGATGCTGGAAAGGACGTGGAGAAACAGGAATGCTTTTACACTGTTGGTGGGAGTGTAAATTAGTTCAACCATTGTGGAAGACAATGTGGCGATTCCTCAAGGATGTACAAATAGGCATACCATTTGACCCAACAATCCCAGTACTGGGTATATACCCAAAGGATTATAAATTATTCTATTGTAACAACACATGCACACGTTTATTGTGGCACTGTTCACAATAGCAAAGACTTAAAACCAACCCAAATGCCCATCAATGATAGACTAGATAAAGAAAATATAGCACATACAAACCATGCAATACTATGCAGCCATAAAAAATGATGAGTTTATGTCCTTTGCAGGGACATGAATGAAGCTGGAAAACATCATTCTCAGTAAACTGGCACAAGAACAGAAAACCCAACACCGCATGTTCTCACTCATAAGTGGGTATTGAACAATGAGAACACATGAACACAGGGAGGGAAACATCTCACACCGGGGCCTGATAGAGGGTGGGGGGTTAGGGGAGGGATAGCAAGGGATAGGAGAACTGGAGAGGGATAACACTAGGAGAAATACCTAATATGGATGATGGGGGGGATAAAAGCAACAAACCAGTATGGCACATATATACTTAACAAAACTGCACATTCTGCACATGTACCCCAGAACTTAAAATATAATAAAGAATTTGGTTCATTCAAATAACAAAATAATCTTTTAAACAAATAGTGGTGGAACAACTGCATATCTGTATACAAAATAAATTTGGACTCCTTCTCTGCACTACACACAAAAATGAACTTAAAATGACACAAGTAAACTATAGTTACCCATATATAGTATTTTTAAGAAATTCTAGGAACAGAACAGAAACCTCAGAGGCAACATCACACATCTACAACAATCTGATCTTTGACAAACCTGACAAAAACAAGCAATGGGGAAAGGAGTCCCTGTTTAATAAATGGTGTTGGAAAAACTGGCTAGCCATGTGCAGAAAGCAGAAACTGGACCCCTTCCTGACACCTTACACTAAA
>CAUYQU010009639.1:0-21314 GCA_963574635.1 Cheracebus regulus | reverse complement strand
CTGTGCTTGCTGTGAGACTCTCAGTCTGCAGCGCTTCCAATTGCTGTTTTCCTTGTGGGGATGGGACCAGCCAAGCCGGTCCGTCCCGTACACTCCGCACCGGGAAGCGCCGCGCTGGGGCACCGGCAAAACAGCCCTGCCGGCCAAACAAGTCGCGCTGGCGACCCGTGTGGCTCCTCTGCCGGGAATCTCCCGGTCTGTGGGCGACAAAAATTCGTCGGAAAGTGCGGCGTCCACTCGTTCTCTGCGCTTTCACTGGGAGCTACATTCCTGAGCTGTTGCTAATCGGCCATCTTGGATCTCTCTCCGAAGATAGTTTTTTAAAGAAAAATTTTATTTAGCAATGTTTATATTACAACTGTGTACAAATTTTTTGAACAAAGAATGAGTCACATTAACTTTGTTTTGGTTTTGTTTTTCTGATAAAATATGACAGCATGATAAAAATTCCTTTATTTGACTTTTACAGCTTGACTATAAAGAGTGCATCATTGTTGTGTTATTTTTCTCTTCATTGTAAAAGTCCTGATATCCCTATTATCAACTTCAGGAAGTCCATCTTTTTTGAGAATTGCAGTTGCAGTTAGTTTTGCATTTGCATTGCACTGGCTATTATTTATATCATCAACATTCACTAAGACACTGACCAAAGGGATTAGTCATGATGGGCAGAGATAGCTGCTGATATTGAAGAGAGAGAGATATTTGGGCAAGTACTAATTTTATGGAAGTTCGTTCATCAGTAAACACTTCTTATTATAATGACGTTTGCAACTCAGTGGGTGCAGATAATTGGATAGTTGGATAGTGAAGACCCATCTGCTGAATGTCTTGCTATAGAGGGCCACATCTTTCACTCTTTCCAGGGTCATGGTTTCAGCAAATACCTATTGAGTGCAGCCTGATCTCCTGTCATAGGGTACTGAGTAAAAATTATTTATGCATTGTTTCAAAGTACCTGGCTGAATGAGTTTTTTTGGGTCATTTTTGTTTTGTTTTCCCAGTCTAGTCAATCAGAATGACTCATAAGGTACTTTTATTCTAAGAGTTTCTTGTTTTAATGGACAAATGTTTTATTATTTTCAGATCTTTAGCACAAACTGGAAAAAATATCCAGACATTTTCTTTATACCACTTAAAACAACAAGACAATCTGGACCACAGACGTACTGGCTTCATCTCCAACCTCAAATTCAGCCCTCAGTATTTGCCTATATAAGCAATGTTTATAGCCTGAGAAGCCAAACAATCTCTTCTAGTTTTTGTCTTATCCAGGCTCCACACTTTGTGCTTGTCTGAGAGTCCTTGGAATGTTTGCATTTCTTGAAGTTCTGAAAAATGAATTGTCTCTGCTGTGTAGCTCCTCTCTCCTTTCTCTTGTTCTTTATAGCTTATTTGAGAATTTTTTTCTCTCTCTGTAGCACCCTTGGCATTAAAAAGATCTGCCATCCTGGTGTGTGTATGTTTCTCCTCTCTCTCTCTCTCTCTCTCCCTCTCTCTCTCTCTCTCTGTCTGTGTGTGTGTGTGTGTGTATGTGTGTGTGTGGTTTGTATCTAAAGCCATAGTGACTTCTAAATGGCTGTATATGTATATTAATGTAGATGTGGAAAAAGAACGTAATTCTCACGTGGGATATTTAGTTGCATCATAGTATAATTAAAGTGGTGTTGGGCCAATCTTCATTTTGCCTTTTATCCTATGTGTCTCTAACATTCAAAACTTCTGGAGTAGTCAAGTAGATCTGCTGGTTTGTGGGTCAGAAATAAATAAATGCTCTACCTTGTTTGATCATGTTAGCTTTTATACATTGAATTCTATTTTCACTTTTAAGCACTTTCCCTAGTAACTTGTGTTCTGAAGATTCTCCTATTTTTGTGTAATTTTCTCATCTTTCAGGATTTCTTGGAAACCAGCATTCCCTTTTGCATAAATTGGGCAAATAAGACTCAGTGCTGACAGTTCTTAACATGCACTCTTTATCTTCCTTCTGTGGAGTAGAAGCTCCTTTATTTCAAGCGCCTTCAGTAAGGATAATGGCAAAGAAATATACCTGTTTCAGCCAGCAGTCTGCTAACAGAGTCTGTTTTATGGCATGACATCATAAAATAGAACATTCTGCTCTATTTGGAGCCTTTAGAGTATCGATTCTTCCGTCTTTTCAGTTAGAACTATGTGCATTTACTTTGAAGCAAGAAAGCAGCATTATATCACTCCAGCTAGATTGCAGAATTAGAATAAAATTTAGAAAAATCAATGGAGTTCAGAAAACTACAGTAGAAGCCCACTTAGGTTATGTAGTTGAAACTACCAGTTGGCTGCACTTAAATTAGGGAATAATAATAAAAGATACATGCATACTGCAGCCATTTTACCTTAACACATACAAATTCACTCATCAGTATTTTGTGGTGGGGCCAAGGTCTTTGTCTCTGTGAGGGGCCACAGTTTGCTTTGTCTTCCAGTTTCATTACTTTAAGTTGAGGCAAACATTTAAAGACATTCATGAAACCACCTAAGTGTGGGGTTTTACATTTTGATGTTTTTATTTCCAATATTATCAAATTTTCACATATGTTGTATCATTACATTTATTTTTTTTACCTTTATTGAGTCATTCTACAATATTCAACTCGGTTTCTATAGAAAAAGGCTGTCTTTTCTCAATTTTCATTCATTTATATAATATTAAATAATTACAATGATAAAGGTAACTGGCATGGAGATTTGGGAACATACACAATTTGACTTGTTAAGCATATAGCTCTACTGGTGAGAACAGAAATGCATGAACATATTGGAGAGTTGTCTATCATCAACAGATATTCAGGGATGAGTATGCATTATAGAAGGAGTGGAGCATGTTGGTTGGTTAAATGGATGGTGGTTATAAGAGCTTCACTATGTGACCAGCATTGTCCTGGGCATTCTGGGCGATACAGAAATACTTTCAACCTTGATTTTTTCCCCCTTAGATATTAGACCTGAATATCACACATTCTAAAAGGCATTTTAATTTGCCCAAATCAGACCTCATCATTTTTGTTTTCAGCCATTCACCTCCCAGTGTCATTCTCTCATACACAACAAAATCTTTGCACTCTCTGGGTTTCCTGGTCTGGTTAATGACCACACTGTCTGCCAGTTGATCAATTCAGAACGTGGCAAAATATTCCTTTTTTTTTTTGGATACAGGGTCTTGTCTGTCCCCCAGGCTGGAGTGCGGTGATACACTCATGGCTCAATGCAGCCTTGACCTCCCAGGCTCGAGTGACCCACCCATCTTAGCTGTCCCAGTAGCTGGGACTGCAGGCCCAAGCCACCACACCCAGCTAATTTTTGTATTTTTTGTAGAAACAGGGTTTTACCATGTTGCCCAAGCTGGTGTTAAACTCCTAGGCTCAAGCAATCTGCCTGACCTTGGCCTCCCAAGGTGCTGGGATTATAGGTATGAGCCACCACACCTGGCTGGTGTCAAATATTCTTGACATGTAATTCTATGATAATAAATTTTGCTTCTAAGTAATTCTTTATATGCATTCCATGTTTTCTGTTAAAAACTGCTTTGTGGAGATGTAATTGGAATACCATGAGCTGCGTGTACTTAATAAATGCTCATGAAACCGTCACTATGCTCAAGATAATGAACATATCCATCATTCCCAAAAGTTTCCTCAGCACTAAGTTTTCCTCATGTACTAAAGATTTCATTTACTTTTTTGTGGCTTATGTTATTGCTTTTGTTACATTTGAGGGTGACTTTCATTTATTTCTCTGGGTTCTTAAGATTTTTTTCTTTTATCTTTTGTTTTGTTTTTATGATCCTGCTTATTTTGATGGGCTTGTTTATTCCACTTGGTAATTACTGGGTTTCTTGAATCTGTAGATTGAGTTTTTCCATCACTTTTGGAAAATGCTTAGTCATTGCTTCTGTAGATTTTGCCCTTGTCCCATCCTTTCTTCATTTTCCTTTTTTTCTGTATTTTTAAATTTTACTTATGCTGTCTTCTGTGTTTTCTTTCTTTTGTCTCTCCATGCTTTATTCCAAATAGTTTCTTCTGTCACTAATTCTTTATTTTGCTGTGTTAACATGCTGTTAAGCTCATTCACTGATACCCTAATTTCAGTTATGGCATTTTTCTGTTTTAGAATGTCTAGTTTTTCTTTATATCTACAGGGTCTCTTTTTTTTCTTAATCATTTCTGTTCCTTGCTGAAATGTTCAAGCTTAGCATTTATATCTTTAAACATGGTAAGCATCTTTGTTTTATAGCCTATTTCTGATATTTGAGTATTTGAGGTCCTGTGATTTTTTTTTGTTCCCCCTAGTAGGCTGTCTTTTTCCAGAGCAGGTACTGTGTCTTATTCTGATTCAGAATGTCTGAGATGAAGGCTGGCTTTCTATATTTACAGAAAGCTCACAGATAATTGTGTTATTTAGATAGGATTTTATGCCATTGAGTTAGAAAATACTGAAATGCTAAAGCTGTATGGTATCAGCTCCAAGGGCAGTGGGATTTTAGATTTATTCTTTAAGACAAAGAATAAATAGAAATGAATATAGGCCCCCAATGGCAGTTCTAATCATTATTCAGTTAAATATTCCAGTGCATTGCTAGAGACTGAAGAAGTTAAAGGCTATGTATATTGGTTTCAAATCCTGAGATGTTTGTACCAGGGCTGAATTAAACATTAGGCAAGTTGGGAGACTTGGGTTTTAGCTTATCCCTATTAATAACTTTTAATTGACCATGGAGAAAATTTTGGTGCTTTCTGTCTTAAGTTGAAATCAACATGGAATACTTGCATTTTAATTATCATAGGGAGTTGATATGCAGTTGGTAATAGGAATAGTAGCTACTATGGATTCTATTCCTTTGACCATTAACATTACCATTGCCATGATCATCACCGCCAGCAGCCAAATATTCTATGCTGGAGACTGTGGTAGATGCTATATTACTTTTCCTCATGGGGCGCAATCCAGGGCCTCAGGAATAGATATACCCATGACCGTTATTAATCTAGCTGTCTCAGTTTGTTTTTTTGTGAATCTGATGGTTTATTTTGTTTAAGGAGGAAAGCCCAGAGAATACACAAATAGAATTTAGGAAGTCTTCTGTCCAACTATATAATATACACCACCCTATTTGTAAAAATACGTTATTTATGATGAATTCATTCATTCATTCAAAAATATTTGTTGAATGTAATGTACTAGACAGAATCTAACAAGTAAACAGACACAATTTAAAATATTCTTTAAGCTAAAATATTTCACGACCTCTGTAACCTTTTCATATTATAAAGTAAAACTTAATTTTATTGAAGTGGTTTGTGAGCCCATTTTTGAATGGTAGTGGATTTCACTTCATGGTTCCTGCAAACAAATGAAGCAAATAAATGAAGCCATGGTGTGATAAGTGAGAACTCAAAGCAGGTGGTCTCAGTGTAAACACATAAGCATAAGCATATCATCTGTTAGGCATTTAAGCTAAGCATTTATAATATTGAATATACAATGGTGGCTAAAGTGTCTCCAATTCAGCGTTTTCTTTTTTAGCTTATTTTCCAGTTACACAATGTATATTTTGTTCTCTATTGTGCCATTTGATAATATCTAGACCATTAGCTAAAAAGATGCACTTTATTTTTGTTTTACATTACACTTGAGCTCAGCTAGACAAAACAGTTCAAAGTCATCTGTATTTGGGGATGAAGAGAAAGAGAGGGCAGAATCTATTTGTTCAGCAGCTGAGACCTAGTTTTGGAAGTCAAGGTTGTATTTGAAAGGTGGAATTTGCTGACTTTTGCTTTACAGTAGATTTTTTTGTGGTGTTTTCTTTTAAAACTTTTGCTGAATCTCATTTTGCCTATTTCACATATGCATTACTGCAGGCACATTCCCAGATATATACTCTAAATGTGTGCATCGTACCTGATCAACTAGGAAAGCTTCTACACCAGAAGCATTAAATGGTGTTCTGCCTCTCATTTTCTCTCAGTAGCAGTGAGAAGTAAGTGCCTTTGGACCACAGTGATATTTAGTTGCTGCCCGTAACACTTCAGTACCCACTCTTTGATGCCATAGGGCACCACCCTGTGCTAATGTGCACAGTTTTTCTCCTCTCATGACCGGATTATTGAGGCTTGTACCTTATACAATTGCTGCTGGCTGCAGGACAAGGGAGTAGAACTTGTTTTCTTTCAGTCTCTTTCAAGTGAGAGTTCCTGTATGTTGATTACAGAATGTGTTGGTGACATTGCCACTTTTCTTTAGAGTTTCACAGGACTTTGTAATTTTGGGATTCTAACTTTCAAGAAATTTAGCCAATGGATTTAAGTCTCCTGTGTGTGGAGGTTATTTTCTTTTTTTGCTTTTGTTGTTGTTGTTGTTTTTTAAACATCTCTTTCCAATAGGAATCAGGGAAGGGAAACAGGTTTGTGGTGGGCCTTGCTTTTAACCTGTTCTAAAGAAGCGGGCTGTATGATGTAGGTAGAAGGTTTAAAGGCCACTAGCATCAGCCATTAGTCTCCAAGGTGTCTCCAGGGCAAAATTACTATCAATTCCTCAGCCCTGGAAAAATATGGCATATCAGCTAGCTTTTCTTCCAGTTACTCTTCAGCTTAGCAAAGTATACTTCTAGGGGTATCACCTTTTATGGAATTTTCTCTTTGCTGTTTAAAATAAAAAGCAAACTCTTATTTCATTTGGGTCAAATGAAATTGTTAGCACAACTATAGAATATTTTTGTTTGGTGGATTGTGAGAAACAAGTGGACTTTTAGCTATAAAATATTTTCTCTAGTTAAATATAGTAAGTTGTCCACTCTTAGCTTTTATCATTCTCTATGAATCACACATCATTTTTCACATTATATTGTCATTTGTTCAGATATTCTTTAGGGATTTCTCTAGAAAGGTTAATGATCTCAACCTCTTTCTAACCATTAAGGTTCAGGATTAAATTTGTCTTCTTTCTCAGATGTGTTCCCAGTAGCAATATATGCTTCTTTATCCTATTTAGCCAACATGGAGATCTTGTTGTTTATTCCTTCATGTGCTTTTCTGTTATGAATGTTAACTTTTCTTGGTTGATAGATTGTTAACTGTGTCTGGGATTTTTGTTCTATTGTATTTTAGATGTGTAAAAGTTGTATAAGATGAGAATGTCTCAGCCTTTTGTTTGCTTAGGACTGAACGTTATCCTCATTCATGCCCTATAAGCTTGCTGGGCACATGATCTTTATTGACTGCCATCTCAGAAAATAGAGAAAATAAGTAAAACCAAAAAAGAGTAATTGGAAAAAGCTCCTGTGGAGCAAAATTGTCACATAGCAGAATGATTCAGCAGTTTCAGGGGAACTTTATTGATTGAACGTTTTTTTAAGTCTTTATTTTTTGATTTTTTAACAGGCATTTAGTTAAGGTACAGATACTTTAAATATGATGATACTGAAAATACTTTATTTTGATGTTGGAATGTGGTAAGAATAATTTTCATAAGAAGTCTACATTTTATTTTATAAATAAAATTTTATCTTTAAATTTAAAAAAACTATACTGTCAAATTTTATGCCAAAATAAGTCTCAGAGAAATAAAGGCTAAATGTGTAAAAAATAACAGAAAATCTATAATAAAATAGGAGTAAATATTTATCTGACCAAGATGGGGACTTTGAAAGCATATGAAGAAGTTGTATTTTTGTGTTTTGTCATCATAAAATAGATAGACAACATTAAAAAAACGTAGAACTTCCAAGGCCAGCTATATAAATTGTGGAACTGGCCCAATTCCAAATGAAAATGTAGACTCCTTATTCAAAACATAGGAAAGTGGACCAGAAAGGTGCTAAGGTATTCTGTGGTCTTTCTCATCTTGTCAGGGTGGTTTTTATTTTCTATTTAATGTCATCAGTGTAAAGAAATCTAAATTTTGAATTATTGGCATGAATTTTACCATTTGTCTTCATATTGTGTGACACTAGTTTTAAACCAAATGTAAGAACATGTAACTCATGTGTGGAATCATCAAAGTTTTTTTTTTGTCTTCAACTTTTAAGTTCAGGGGTACATGTGCAGGATATACAGGTTTGTTGCATAGGTAAACATGTGCCATGGTGGTTTGCTGCGCAGATCATCCCATCATCTAGGTATGAAGCCCACCATCTGTTAGCTGTTCTTCCTGCTGCTCTCCCTCCCCCACCACACCCCTCCAATAGGCCCCAGTGCGTGTTGTTCCCCTCGGTGTGTCCATGTGTTCTCATTATTCAGTGAGAATATGTGGTGTTCGATTTTTGGTTCTTGTATTAGTTTGCTGAAGATAATGGCTTCCAGCTCCATCTGTGTCCCTGCAAACGACATGATATCATTCCTTTTTCTGGCTGCACTGTATTCCATGGTGTATATGTGCCACATTTTCTTGATCTAGTCTATCATTGATGGGCATTTAGACTGATTCCATGTCTTTGCTATTGGGAATCACCAAACTTAGACAATTTGTGTTTTGTACTTGTACATTCATGATCATTTTTACCAGAATAGTGAAAACACTGCATAAAACTAACTCCACAATAACCATTTTCGTTTCACTTCTTGATTTGTGTACCTTCTGCTAACATTGTCTTCCGTTTTGCTGATGAGTAAGGAAGGACGGGAAGGAAAAGGAATTATGAATTTTGAAGAGTCTAGCTCCAGGCTGAAGCCCTGTGTGATTTTTTTTCAGGCCTCACCATAGCGATGACAAAGGCTTTACCTGGTGGCCTCATGGGGGAAAGCTGCCCTCCCCATAGTAGACTTGATGCACAGCCAGTGCATTACAATCTAAGTGGAGTTGTAATGAAGGGGTGAGACCTCCCTGGCTGGTCATACTCTTAGGCCTGTTTGCATTCCTAGCCCAGACACCTTCTTTCCTCAATCTCTGTATCTGAGGTCTTTGGCTGAGGTCCTCCTCAGGCACCTCTGCCAAGGCCTTTTTGTGGAGGAAGGAGTTGGACACCTCAAAGACATTTTCGTTACTGTGACTTAGTACTAGTTACTTTTCAATTTGTAGTCCTTCCCCGCCACCCTTCCCCTGACTGCTGAGTTTATAAAACTGCTGGAGCGTTTCATTAAGGGCTCCCTCAGCAGTGAGACAATCCTCATATTCACAATGATCCACCTCACTCTTGATGCATGCAATGTTCAGTGGAGAAACAGGGGACTAGAGGAAGTTGGTGCTTCCCTTGGTTTTAGATCCTTGTTTATACTCTTATAACACAATAAGTGATCAACTTTCATTTCTGGCTTGTTACACTAATCCACTACTTTGAGCTCTTTCTTTCAGCCTTCAGGTTGTCCTGTCATTTTCTGTTCTTCTACATCGTCATTTTCACTGTTAAGTGATTAGCTAACACAGGGAAGTAACAGGAATAAGAAAGGATATGATGGTAGGGTTCCTTATGTTAAAAACTTTAGACAAGTTAAATTTAAACAAGTTTAAGTGTGCAATGAATGATTCATTCATAAGTTGGGTAGCTCCCTGAACCAGAATAGGTTAGGGAGACTCCAGTGCTGCCGAGTGGTTGGTAAGAATTTATGGACAGAAAAAGTAAAGTGAAATACAGAAAATGGAAGAAAGGTATAGAAACAGCTGGATTAGTTACAGCTTGGCATTTACCTTATTTGGACATTGTCTGAACAAATGGTCACCTTTATTGGGTGAAACTCAGTGACTGGTAAAAGAGTAGGTAGCAGTCTGTTTAGACATCCAGTTAGATTACAGCTCACTATGTATGAAGAAAGCTTTAGGCTGAATGTACAAGGAGGCAACTTAAGGCAAAATTTAATTTAACACTTGGTTGCTTGTGTTTCTTATAACACCATTGTCTTCTTTCTGCATTTGAAGCAAGTTCTGGCGGCCCCTCGAGGCTCAGTGTACCCACTCACTCAGTGGTAGTCCTAAAGGGCTTACTGTTTACTCAGTCTCTGTGTACTCTCACACTTTCTGTGTTCATGGGATACTGTGGACGCATTACCCAAATGGGCCTCAAGGAACTGTGGACAGGCATATTGCATGTATCTCCTTGCTCATGCACATTATCCGTTGTTACATCAGACTTCATTTAACATGAGTTCAAAGATAAGAATTTCAATCAGCAAGAAAAAAATCCCATCAAAAAGTGGGCTAAGGTCATGAATAGGCAATTCTTAAAAGAAGATATACAAATAGCCAACAAACATGAAAAAATGCTCAACATCAGTAATTATCAGGGGAATGCAAATCAAAACCACAATGCAGTGCTGCCTCACTCCTGCGAGAATGGCCATAATAAAAAAAAATAATAGATTTTGGCAGGGATGTGGTAGAAGGGAACACTTTTACTCTGTTGGTGAGAATGTAAGCTAGTACAATCACTACAAAGAACAGTGTGAAGATTCCTTAAAGAATTAAAAGTAGACCTACGATTTGATCCAGCAGTTCCACTCCTGAATAGCTACCCAGAGGAAAAGAAGTTATTATATAAAAAAGATAATTGCACACACATGTTTATAGCAGTACCATTTGCGGTTGCAAAAATATGGAACCAGCTCAAATGCCCATCAGTCAATGAGTGTATAAAGAAAATGTGGTATAGTTGATGGAATACTTCTTAGCCATAAAAAGGAACAAAATAATGGCATTCACAGCAACGTGGATGGAATTGGAGACCATTATTCTAAGTGAAATAACTCAGGATTGGAAAACCAAACATCATATGTTCTCACTCATAAATGGGAGCTAAGCTATGAGAATGCAAAGGCATAAGAATGATACAATGGACTTTGGGGACTTAGGAGAAAGGGTGGGGGGTGAGGGATAAAAGACTGCACATTGGGTACAATATACACTGCTCAGGTGATGGGGCACCAAAATCTCAGAAATCACCACTAAAAAACCGATCCGTGTAACCAAACACCAGCTATTCCCCAAAAGCCTATTGAAAAAAAAAAGATGAGGAATGGTCAGTTTGATACAGAAAAATACTCCTATTAATTAAGAAAAGGAGATTCTCAGGAAAGAAAAAGAAGCTCAGAAAAAAAAAAAAAGAATTTCAGAATAGAGACAGCAGATCATTAATCCTAATGTGGGACCCTTCTGTGCATAGAGCTCCGGACACAGGTTCTATGTCTGCAAAGCTGGCCCCGTAAACTTCTACATATTAAATAGCCAAAATAAAAAGATAACAATTGGGAATGATTTGCAATTTAAGTTTGCAGTTATTTGCAAATTAAAGCAATAATGTATGATTTATTTGTATTTTGAAATTAAGATTTTTTTAAAAAGAAATTTATTTCAATAGTTTTTGGGGAACAGGCAGTTGGTTACATGGATCTGTTCTTTAGTGGTGATATCTGAGGTTTTGGTGCACCCAGCAACCAAGCAGTGTACACTGTATCCAATGTGCAGTCTTTTATCTCTCACCCCCTTCCCCAACCTTCCCTGTGAGTCCCCAAAGTCCATTATATCGTTCTTACGCCTTTGCATCCTCATAGCTTAGCTCCCAATTATAAGTTAGAACTTACAATATTTGGTTTTCCATTTGTGAGTTACTTAGAATAATGGTCTCCAGTTCCATCCAGGTTGCTGTGAATGCCATTATTTTGTTCCTTTTTATGGCTGAGTAGTATTCCGTGATGTATATCTATGAAACTAAGATTTTAAAAGAAAATCATGTCCCTGTGTTGGTGAAAATATGATCAAATAATCACATACTACTAGGAGGAGTGTACAGTTATTTGAAAGCAGTTTGTCTCTCTATATTAAGAACTTTCAAATTATTCATACCCTTTGGCCTGATAACTCTTATTCGAAGATAGAAATTATGATAAAGGTTTAAGTCGTTCATGAAAACACTATTATAAAAACTATAAATACCTTACACATCTGACAATATGAATATTAAGGTACAGCCATATGATAGAATATTTTGCAGCCATTAAAATGATATTTTAGACATGCATAGTGTTTATTATACTGTATTAATGTTAAATGAAAATAGCAAGATGCCATATTTCATAAAAGGTGTGTTCAATGACATAAACATTTTGACAGGGGCAGCAGTGCATGCATGTAGTCCCACCTACTTGGGATACTGAGGCAGAGGATCCCTTGAGCTCATCCTGCACCATGTAACAAGACTCTATCTAAAAAATAAAAATGAAAATGAAGTTTTTTTAAATGCCTAGAGGAAGACTGGAAAAAATAGATCTGAATGTTAATAGAGATGGTCATCTCTGGAAAGTTGGATATTTTACTTTTTCTCTATTTCATTCATTCATTTAAAAATGTATTTTAAAAGTATACGTCATGATCACATGATTTTTATATTGAGATTTTTAAATTTTAAAAGTAGAGGATTTGTGCATATTCATTTATTATTTTGCTTAATAATTTTTAAGAACAATTATTAGAAAAGTAATACCCACAGTGTGTGTTTGAAGGATTTAGTTCATTTTGTATTTTCATGTCTGACACAAAATCATAAAATAATTTTTTCTTGAATATATGAATGAATAGCTTTGTTATTTTGATACAAAATATGGGTTGAGTTAATTGGCCTAATGGTCACTAGTCCTAAAATGTAATGTTTTACAAAGTAGGTACTCAGCAAGATGCAGCAAGAAGGACAGATCAATAATGATCATCAAAAATAAGTTTTCTGTAGTTTTTTTTTTTTTTTTTGAGACACAGTCTCACCTGTTATCCAGGCTGGAGTGCAGTGGCATGATCTCAGCTTACTTCAACCTCCACCTCCCAGGTTCAAGCAATTCTCATGTCTCGGCCTCCCAGGTGGCTGGGATTACAGGCACACACCACCACACCCGGCTAATTTTTGTATTTTTAGTAGAAACGGGGTTTTGCCATGTTGGCCAGGCTGGTCTCGAACTCCTGACCTCAAATGATCCATCCGCCTTGGCCTCCCAAAGTGCTGATTTTACAGGTGTGATCCACCTCGTCCAGCCAGTATTCTGTACATTTTTAAATATACTTGATAACATTTAGCTTATTTTGTTGTGTATTTTTCTTCCTTGAAACTTGGCTTGTATATGCCAGGACAAGTGTTTCTGACTTAATTAATATCATGTTCATATTTCTCTTGTGAGTTCTAATCACTTGTTTATACTGAAATTTTCCTATTTGGAAATCATTACTCTTTGTTGATAGGAGGAAATATATTTGAATTTCACAAATACATATGTATTGTGCATTTGTAAAATGTGTTGCATATTAGCCAAAATGTGTAACTTCTAGGTGGGCATAGAACTTGTCTCTCTTCACGATTGTAGCCTTTGATGTCTCACCCAATGGTTAATAAATATTTGTTTAATGAGTTAGAGTCTAGTCTTCTAGAATATTTTCTCATCATGGTGGTTTTCATCTGGATATCCAGACATGGATTTCCTTTAAGCCACAGATAATTGTCTCTAATAATAAATATGCTCATTATTCTTTCCTATGTGTGGACCTTAGCTTCTAGTAAGAAAATTGAAACCTATATAAATTGGTTTTAAAATGGGCTGCTGTGGTTTTCCCATTTCACCCCAACAACTTATGAATATATGTATATATTTTTTCAAGATGGTGTCTTGCTCTGCTGCCCAAGCTGGAGTGCAGTAGTGTGAGCTCAGCTCACTGCAACCTCTGCCTCCCAGGTTCAACCAGTTCTCCTACCTCAGCCTCTCAAGTAGCTGGGATTACAGGCGCCCACCACCATACCCGACTAATTTTTTGTATTTTTAGGAGAGACAGGGTTTCTCCATGTTGGCCGGGCTGGTCTCAAACTCCTGACCTCAAGTGATCCACCCACCTTGGCCTCCCAAAGTGCTGGGATTACAGGCGTGAGCCACTGCGCCCAGCCAATTATGAATATTTTCATATAGAAAAGTTGAAGAATTGTACAGTAAATACTTATATGTCTACTACCTAGATTGCACAAGTAACATTTTAATATACTTGCTTTACCAAATAATCTAACCATCTCCTCATCCCTCTATGTGTTTATTGGTTCATCTTTTATTTATACAGTTTAAGAAAGTTGCAGGTATCAGTATACTTCGTCTCTAAAAACTTCAGAATTAATCTCTAGTGTTTCGAATGCTTTCAGAGTTTGACTATATGAAATTATATGTAGACATTTGGAACAGATAACTGTTAGGAAACTAAACTCTACCACCTTACTTTATTTTCCGTACTTAGATTGGAAGGATAGGTTAGAAAGGAAGAAAATGAGTTTAGCTCTGTATACTTTTTTATAGTTTACAGAGAATTTTCATGTGTGTCATCTAATTTGAGCTAATATTACTATTAATAGTAATAGTAGCTAATATTTATTGAATGCTTACTTTGGGCCGGGTACTGTGCAAGTTTACCTTTAAGGAAGGTACTATGCCAATTCTTTTCATCCCACTTATAGTTGGTTGTCATATCTATTTTTCAAATGGATTGATTTGTTCACTTAAAGGAACAGTTTTCAGCCCTGTGGTAAACCTTTTAAATTCGTATTTGCCAGCTGCTGCTATTTTTAGACTGAAGTCTTTGGTTTTTGATGGATTCCTAGGACAGAAACATTTTCTTGGATATTTTATCTTTATAGGTTGCTATTCAGAATAATATATGAGCATAACTTAGGAAAAGTTGCTGAAAATGTTCCTGTTTTCTTTGATTGACTCTATTTATCAGCATCTGATTCTAGTATGTTGCATGACTTTAAAAGTGCAAAATCTCATATAATGTAATGGATTATAAGAGAATATGCATTTAATAGTTATTTCTTCTTGGATTAATTCTATGAATAATAAAAAACAATAGCTACTTTTTGTGTATTTGTTATACTACATGCCAGGTATTGTGATTATCTATAGAATTGTCTATATAATTTACATAAAATGCTGTAAGAGTTGAGAGACAGAGTGGGGTTAAATGGCTTGTCCTGTGTCACGTGGCTAATAAATAGAAGAACCAGGATATGAGTGTTTCAGCTGTAAAGTCTCTGTGTTTGACCTCTACCCTGCTGTTTTCTATGGTGTGACCAGAGACCCCCTGCTTTATAATTTCTTGGGTTGATTATTAGATATGTACATTTCTGAGCCTTACTTCAGACAGGCTGATTCTGAATCTCTGTGGATGAAATATGGTTTTTTGTCATTTAGTTGATTTTCATGTACAGTAAAGTTTGAGAACCATGGTGCTATGCTTTTCTCTAAGCATTATTATGTTTTAATCTCTGTTAGCCCAGAAAAATAGCCAAACTCTATTAATCATTCTTATCCTTGGAGTATATGAAATTTTGGCTTCATCTTTATGCTTTTATCTTTGCTTCAAGATTGTCATGGATTTTAAGCACCCAGATGGTATCACAGTGCCGGTTATGTTGCCTCGTCGGAGTTTGCTGGTGATGACTGGAGAATCTAGATACCTCTGGACCCATGGGTATGTACTGAAATATGACAGGGCTCTTTTTACTTTATGAGACTTCTCATTTTTCTGTGTCTGAGCCACAGGGACCATACCCTGTGCCTGCAGATTGAGGCTTCTGGGTTCAAAACTCCTAGGGGCATAAATCTATAGTTTGATTTTTGTTAAACATTACCTTTTTACTTGGAAAAAAATTTAAATTTATAGCAAAGTTGCAAGCATTATACTGTGAACTTCTTTCATCTTTCACCTGCATTTACTGATTTTGAACATTTGGGACACTTTTTATTTCTCTCTCACATGTTATTATTATTTTTACTGAATCATTTTAAAGTTACAGACATTATGGCTTACTCTTCCATGCTTCATTGTGTATTTCCTAAGAACGAGGGCATTCTGTATGTCAGAGATTGTCAAGCTCTGGCTAGTGGGCCACGTTCAGCTCTCAGGCTGTTTTTGTACAGCTCTTGAGCGAAGAATGGTTTTTACATTTTTAAGGATTGTAAAAGAAAAAAACAATGAAGAATATTTGACAGAGACTATATGTGGCCCCCAGTGCCTAAAATATTCACTCTCTGGCCCTTTAAGAAAAAATTTGCCAATCTCTGTTCTATAAAACCACAGTGCAGTGCCAAATTCAGGAAATTCAACATTGACAAAATACTCTTACTGTACTCTTATACAATCCATGTTCAAATATTGCTAGTTAAATGTTGTAGTACTTTAAGCATTCTTTCTGATCCAGGATTCAGTTTGTGATCCCACATTATGTTTAAGTCTTGTCAATTCTGTTTAGTCTTTTGTTTGAAACAGTTTCTCAACTTTTCTTTGCTCTTAGTGACATTGACTCTCTCGAGGAGGCCAACTGTGTTGTAGAATGTTCTGCAATTTGAGCTTATTTGATTAAATCAAAATCTAAATAAATGAGTATATGCTTCTGGTAGGGATACATCTTTGGCCTTTTGAGCAGAGACCATTACACTGCTGAAATTTACATATATTGTCCCTTAAAATACTGCTGAGTTCTGAACTTACTAATTCTGTTCTGCTTGGATATTTTAGCTGACATATTTTTATAAAAATTCAAGGAAATTAACATGTAAATGAGTTTATAACTTGTCCTAAATGTGAGCCATTAAAAAATGATGACCTGATTTTGTGTACCTAAAATGAAAAAAAAAAAATGATGATGTGATCCATTAATTTCAGGTCTTCTTGGAATTTTGAGAATCATGACATTTTCTTTTCTGAATTCAAGCATTTTTGCTATCATTAATGTTTAAACTTCTAAAGACTAATAGTATTACTACAGCAAATACAAAATAAGAAATTACTTTTCATATATATTGTGAAAATATTTTAATCTATTCTGGTAATGGTACAGATTAATTTTTTTCTAAAACAACATTTGATCACATTATTCTATTACTGAAAGCATGTTGTACTATTAAATGTTAATAGAGTTGTCTCTGGAAAGTTAGATTATAGGTAATATTTATTTTTAATACTTGCTCTGGAGTCAGAATTCTCTGCAGTATTTTCAGGGAAAAAACCCTCAGTATTATTTTTGAAGGCTGCCATTGATACACATTGCCTGTAACGTGACTCTGTGTGTGTGTGTGTGTGTGTGTGTGTGTGTGTGGAAGAGAGAGAGAGATGGGGAAATGGGGGAGAGAGGGAAGGAGACAAAGAGACCAGAGGCAATAAAGACAGAGAGAGAGAGAGACATCTAACAAATGCTATAGCAGCCACTGAGAGATTTATCAGAATCTTTGGGTAGAAAGGAGAATGGATTGGAAAAGCTTATTTAATAAACTTAAAATGCATATAAATAACAGGAAGTAAGCCTTGATAAAACTTTTTGATTTCTATGCTGAAAAACAAAAGCACTAGAAAGCATTGTAGAGGGACATGGATTGAAAAAAGTTAACACTGCCTTGTAATTTTAATTCCAAATACCTCAATCTAACTTGAATTTGTTCAAGTTTAAATTTACTATTCTAGCCATCATACCCTAAATCAAAAGTGAAGACTGGCAGCACAGGGGTAAACTTCACAGTCAGGCATTTCTATTTGGCTGGTGCAATAGTTGTCCACATGGTGGCAGTTTGTTTTTTTTCAATTTTCTGCATATAAAAATTAGGAGCTTTCACATAAAATTTTGAATTTTCAGCTTTTCTTGAAAAATTGAGAACATTTGACAACACTGAACCTTAGTATTGCTTGGCAGCAGTACCTGAAAGTATTTATCACTAGCATTCTTTAGGTGGGGGCCTACTTCTCCAGTTCCCTGCAGTTCCCATTTCTTCCATTACTCCTTCATCTAAGGCTGAGCATCAGCTGTCATTTAACACTGTGCTTGTACTATTGTTTTTATCTTAGAGTTAAATGAAAATTGAGTATTTCTTGAACTCATTTCTGTATTAAAAGTAGAAGATAGAAAGATAGACTGAATGAGAATATATGTTTCAAGAAAAATGAGCAGAACACTCTGCTTTTTTAAAATGAAAATTAATCCTCTATGTGTAATGGCAAACAATATTTTTCTAAACAAGTTCACCTGTTTTATTTATTTATACCATCTGACTGGCCCCAGGAAGCATTATTTTATGAGATTATGTCAATGTTCCTTTTAAATTATTTCTGGAGCATTGTCCTTGTGTCAGGCATTGTTCTAAAAACTTTACATATAGTAACTCATTTAACTTACACAATCACAGTGGGAAGTTTGTTCCATGGTTTTGTTCTTATGTTTGAAGGAAATTGGAGCATAAACAAGTTAAGTAACTTGTACAAAGTCACAAAGCAGTAAGTCGCAGAGCCAAACTCAGAAGCCAGGCAGTCTGGTTTCAGAATTTGCATTCTTACCAATGATATTAGGGCTAAATTTGTTTGTTCCCTTTTCTCTGAACTTATACTGTGCCTTCTAGCCTTCACACCTTTGCCAGCTCTGTATCTGTTAACATATAGCTTTTTTACTTCCTTCATAATTTATAAATCTGTCCTGACTACATAAACTTGAAATAATTTATTCCTTAACTTTTTAAGTCTGTATTGTTTTCTACTGCCTTGAGATGTCTCTTCTATTATATTGAACTGTAATTTAAATCTAAAAAACTCTTTTTATATTCTTATTGAATATTGCCCCAATTTGATTAGAATTTGAGTGCAGAGGGAAAACAATGCTTAGTAATGTTTAAATGATTCATTACTTTAATGTATGTTACCTGTTCTTAAACATTTGAGATTGTTGGAAAAGCAGTTAGGAACTCCTTGGCCTTTGCCTAAGGTGTAACTTTTGGCAAGTGAAGTAATTGACTTAAAGCCATAACAAAGAATGACTTACTCTTCAAAAGAGGAATTAGTTTGCTAACAAGAGCTTCAAGAGACTTATTCCTCTAAAATATCTTGACTTTGTTTAATACCATAGTTTTAATCATTTATAGCTATTAGAATAACGGTAATATGAATTTAGGCAATGATTGCTTGCTTTCACCTCTGAAAAATTGGCTTTAGCACAGGCTTTTTAAAAAGAGCCATTCTCTACCTTGTTTTATGTGGCTGGCATTAATTACCCTTGACACCAAAACATTTCGAAGACATTAAATAAAAGAAAATTACAAACTAACATCTCTCCTAACAGAGATGAGAAAATCCTTAACAGAACATTAGAAAGTCTAATCCTGCAATATATATAAAAAGAAAATATAACCTAGTGGAGTTTATACCAGTATTTCAGAGTTGGTTTAGCATTTCAAAATCAATATAATTTATCACGTTAAAAGAATAACGGATAAAAATCATAATCATCTTGATTGATGCAAAAAGTATATTTAATGAAATTTAGTATCCATTCATGATAAAAACCCAGCAAACTAGGACAAGAAGGGAACTTCTTCAGTGTGATAAAGGGTATTTATGAAAAACTCACAGCTGACATCATACCTAATGGTATTCTGTTGAGTGTTTTTTCCAAAGATACTGAATGAGTCGGAGATGTCTGCTCATACTTTTTCGATTTAATGTTATATTGGATATTTTAGCCAATATGAGAAGTCAAGAAAAAGAAATAAAAATCATAAATATTTGAAAAAAAAAAGAGTAAAATTCTTTATTGTAGATTACATTATTGTGGATGTAAAAAATCCTAGGAAATCTACAAGACAAGTGCTAGAACTAATAAGTGAGTTTAGTGGCATACAAGGTCAATATTTAGAAATTAATTTTTGGAAAATGAAATTAAAATGCTATTTAAAATAGCATCAAGACTCATAAATATTTCCTTTCTAGTACTCAGAATTAATTTACTGGGGTGTTTAAAAATCAATTAGCTTGGGAATTTTGTTTGTTATAACAGATGTAGTGAAATATAGCAATGACATCAAAGTTGAGAATTGAAATACATTATATTTTTCATTTTAGGATCAAATCAATTTTAGGTCAATATTTCTCTTTCTAGATTACCTGGCTTTTATTGTAGTAAAGAGATATCAACAACTTAAGTAAAAAATAATAATTTTAAGGCCAGGCATGGTGGCTCATGCCTGTAATCCCAGCACTTTGGGAGGCCCAGGAGGGTGATCACCTGAGGTTGGGAGTTTGAGACCAGCCTGACCAACATGGAGAAACCCTGGTCTGCTAAAAATACAAAATTAGCTGGTTGTGGTAGTGCATGCCTGTAATCCCAGTTACTCAGAAGGCTGGAGCAGGAGAACACTTGAGCCCGTGGGTAGGTTGGGGCGTGAGGGCAGGTGGAGGTTGTGGTTAGCCAAGATCACGCCATTGCACTCCAGTCTGGGCAACAACAACTAAACTTCATCTTAAAAAAAAATTATAATTTTATCTCATTTGCTGAGATCTTTCAGGCTTAGCATATTCCTTGTGAATATGAAGAAGCCTACTTCCATAGAGAGATAACCTTGCCTAGAGTAAATGAAGCAGAAAACTTAGCCTAAGAAGATCTGAGTCTTGGGAATATGTTTTTAAAAGAAATACAACACATATAGACTGAAAATTACAGGAAAATTATTGCTATCCATAGTTTCCTATGGATAGGAAACTTAATATGGTTAATATATCAGTTGTCCCCAAAATCTATGGAGACAGTGTAATTCCCATTAAAACTCTAAAAGGGCTTTTTTGTCAAAATTGACAAACTGGTTCTAAAATGTATAAGGAAATGTGATTGTCAAAACAATCTTGAAATAATGTTAGAGGATTTATTCTGCCTGATGTTTAAGACTTAACTATACAACTATATAATCAAAATGGTATTACTGTACAGATAGACAGATAGATCATTGGGACAGATTATATCCAGAGATAGCTCCACATATACATAGTAAATTGATTTTTGCCAAAGATACCAATTTAATTAAGTTTAGAAAGGAAATTTTTCATCAAATGGTGCTGGAGCAACGGAATATCCATGTGGAAATAAAATGAACCTTTAGTCTACCTCAGACCATTCACAAAAATTAATTTGAGGTAGATCGTAGATTTAAATGTAAAAGCAACAACTATAAAATGGCTTAAAAGAAATTATAAAAAACTATTTTTGTGAACTTGGGGTAGCCAAAGTTTTTTTAGAGAGAGATTTAATAACATACTTACTATTAAGAAATAATAAATTGGAGAGAGATCCAAGATGGCGGATTAGGAGCAGCTCAGGATTGCAGCTCCCAGTGAAAGTGCAGAGGCTGCTGCAGGTGATCTCCAGGAAGCAGGGCCTGGAGTGGACATCAGCAGTCCTACAGCAGAGAGGCCAGACTGTTAGAAGGAAAACTAAGAAACAGAAATAACTTCATCATCAACAAACTAGACGTCCACTCAGAGGCCCAATCTGAAAGTCAGCAACTACAGAGACGACAGGAGGATAAATA
>CAUYQU010009635.1:0-21999 GCA_963574635.1 Cheracebus regulus | reverse complement strand
ACTATACTTTGAGTGGCCAGGAACTAGGCAACCTCTAAAGCTCTTTCTTGCTTCAATATTTCTGCTATTGATATCACCATCCTGCTAGTCTCCGGGCTATATAAATAAACCTTGGAGTTTACTTTTTCTGTTTTTTTTTTTGAGACAGAGTCTGGCTCTATCGCCAGGCTGGAGTGCAGTGGCATGATCCCGGCTCACTGCGACTTCCATTTTCTGGTTTCAAATAATTCTCTTGCCTCAGCCTCCCGAGTAGCTGGGACTACAGGCACGCACTACCACGCCCGGCTAATTTTTTGTACTTTTAGTAGAGATGGGGTTTCACCATGTTGGCCAGGATGGTCTCGATCTCTTGACCTCGTGATCCACCCGCCTCGGCCTCCCAAAGTGCTGGGATTACAGGCGTGAGACACCGCGCCCGGCCTACTTTTTCTTTGTTCTTACTGCCTAAATCCAATTTTCTTTTTACTGCTTTTGTTTGTTTCTATAAAACGTCTCTTTAGTGTCCATTAAAACAAAATCATAATAGATTTAGAAAATTGCCATGACTGCTCAATTATACCACCGTTAAAAGTTGTCACAAGGAACATTAATTACATGGCAAAATTTGTATAATTTAATATTATACACATATAAACATATATCATATATGATTAAATCTAGGGATAAGCCTAACTCTCCAGAATTCTATATATAAGAAAAAAAGGGAAAGAAGGCAATGTCCCAAATGGGCTGAGTCTGGATGGAAGAAGCATGATTCTCTCTGGGTATATATATATTTTCTTTCTCTTTCTATAGCTTCTTTAATGAGTATGTATCACTTAGAAAATAAAAACATTGTTTTCAAAGAATTACCAGAACTGAAATCCTTCCTCATGGGTATTTCTGGATCCTTAGGGACTGCTGCTCTCCATTCTTTGTAAGCAGCTTTATAGGCTCTTCTGTTCATTTTTAACCTTCAGGCCTCACTGACAGAAAAGGCCCCACTCTCCAAAAAAGATTTTTCTTTTCATCTCCCTTGTGAGTAGAAATTTATTTTTCCCCCAGGTCTTGCCTGACCAAAGAGTTTAACCTCTTCCTTACACCCTTAACATGATGACAGAACACTGGTCCCTACAAGGTGTGGTTTTACTTCTAATGGCTACCAAGGGCCAGGGGACAGAGTGCTGACACCACTCCATGTTTTCCAGAGTTTTGCCTGGACTTCTTGGGGGTCTGCTTCAGGTAAAAGGACAAGGGGGGTGGAGGAATGTGGAAGGATGAAGTCAGATGTTGCACAGCTGCAGCCGACGCTGGAGCAACTTGGGATGTGGCCCCACAGCTGTGAAGCCAGCCAAGCAGCCAGCCACGTCCACAGCCGCTGAGTCTCCAAGGGGGAGAAAGCCATAGAGCCAGATGTTACTTCTAGAAAAAAAAGCAAAGCAAAACTGCTGTATGGAACTTGGCCTCTGAATGGTGCATCTGTCCAGCTTATCTTCTGCTTGGTCAGAGATAGCAAAAACTCTGCTCAAAGGCCTGGAAAAAACAAAGAAGGAACGTAACGACTATGAAAAGGAGGTTACGGAATACTCATGTTTTTGCCAAAGCATTTATTCTGGAGTTTCTCAGTTTTCTTAGCTTGAATTGATATTTAAATGTCCTTTCTAGGAGAGAAGAAAAATCTGTTGATTATATACTGATGCAGGTTCCACTTGATTCTGCTTTTTATATCCCATAGGGTTTGAGGAGGAAGCTTGGTTATACATTGGAAGGGAGAAAGAAAACCCTTCCATTACCCTCAGTTCCAGGCCTTTCCAGAGCAAACTTCTCTCTTGAAGTCACTCTGCCTTCCTGGTCTGCGGAGTATTGTTTGACAGGTTGTTTACTGCCCAAGGGTACCTGCATTAGTCAGCGTTCTGCAGAGACAGAATCAGTAGGATATATAGAAGATTTATTAGGAAGACTTGGCTCACAGAGTCACAAAGTCCCACAACAGGCCAAGTACAGCTGGAGAATCTTAGAAGCTGGTTGCATGGCTCAAAGCTGGTAGTGTGGTTCAGTTTCTGTCCAAAGCCTCAGAACCAGGGAAGCCAACAGTGCAGCCCTCAGGCCCAAGAGCCCCCTGGGAGACTGCTGGTGCAAGTCCCAGGGTCTGCAAGCTGAAGAACCTGGAGTCTGATGTCTAAAGGCAGGAGGAGAAAAAGGTCCTGCTCTGGAGGGGAGAGAGACAGTGGAAAAGGTAAATCCCCCTTCTCCTGACAGTTTTGTCTCAGATGGGCCCGCATTGAGGGGATGTCTTCCTCTGTGAGTCCACTGACTCACATGTCAGTCTCTTCCTGAAACACCCTTAGGGCCACACCCAGAAACAGTGCTTCACCAACCATCTAGGCATCCTTCAATCCAGTCAAGCTGACACCTAACATTATCTAACAAGGAGGAGGCCAGAATCTAGTCTGTTTTCCACACATCAGGCTGTGCCCTGTGCAGGCCTAGGTCCAACTGGGGGGGGCATCTTTCCAAATAACACAAAAATGCTGTGCACTTGCCAAGCACTGTGTCCACAGGTTTACCTTGGTCTAAATGGGATGCCTTTTCCTAGTTGGCATAAAGTGTTACATGGGCCCTCCCTGACCCCGTCTCTTACCTCCAACCTGGAGTCACTGCTCTCTCAGCTGCTGGGACAGTTGTCTCTGAATCTCAAGGACGGATCTACCCTGACCACAATCCAGTGAGTTTGCAGGGCTCTGTCTAGGGGCCAGAGCACCAAGTCTAGTCTTGAACTTGTATCTCCATTATGATGAGGGAGGTTTTGCCCTGCGATGCAGGCTTTGCACTTATACTCAAGAGATAGATTCTTATTTCCTGAGCCAAATTAATATCTCTGCTACCTGCCTAGTATCTTGTTCCCTTTAGAATCAAGGACCTGTGTTAGTCTGGCCCTCGGCGTGCCAGAGATTGACGCAGTGCTCCTTCTCCGCAGCCTGGCTGCTGAGCCCTATCTCCCCAGTGATTCTTTTCTCTCTGCGTCTCTGAATGTGACTGCTCCAGAGTGAATCTCCTTCTTGTTCCACCCACCTGGTAGTGTGTGCTATACTCATGACATTGACAGCTTGCCTGGACCACTTCCTTGCTCTGTAGCCTTGAATCCTCCAGACACTGCATTCTGCCTCTTGGGCTGCTTTTTCGTGAGGCCTCTCCACTGGGTGGTTCTGTCTTTCCTAGGCTTCCTTAGCTTGATGCAAGGAAGAAGGTACGTACTTGGCTATGCACGGTCTGAGATGTAACAATTAGCTTTAGGAAGTATCAACTTGTATAAGCAAATTATCACTTACCTTACCTGTCACAGCAGCCACTCTTTCCTGAAACTGCCTTTCTAACAAGGTGTGCAGTGTTTGAAATTCTACCAATGGCTTTATTTCCTCCAGGTGTCTTCTGGAGGAGTAAGGAACAGTGACTAGACAGACACAAACACATATGGCTATTAGTAATATCATTACCAACCTAACTACAGGAATCCAGGGCAGTATGCAGGCACAGGAGGTTCAGAAAGAGCAGAACAGAAGACACTTGTGTGGAGAACAAATGAAGAGAGTCACTGAAGACAAACTATCCAGCCGTCTGACTTTGCCTGGTCCCAGTCCTGGGTGAACAGCTCACATACCTTAGGCTTTGAGGTGGTTTGGCATATCATGGGCTCTGAGGGAATACTGGACAAAAATGTTGTCCTTTAGAGTTTATGGAGAAAGACATAGAAACAGAAATTGGTTATTATTTTGAAGTTGACAGAAACCCTGAAGAACAAGCCATAATTGTACCATTCAATAGATTATAATGAAAAACAACAACCAGAAATGGTTAATGTCAGAAGTGAGTTAGACACAAAGCTTGGGGAGAGGATGTAGGATCACAGGTAAGTCAAACAGCAGTTAGTCATCATGCCACTGACTTCCAGTTTTCAGTATTATGTCGACCCTCCCACAAGCACTCACCTCTTTAGGACAAGCTGCAGCATTTCACGTCCTCTCGGTTATTAACTTATGGGGAGTACCAGCTGAGGGGAAGAACTTAATATGTGACTGACAGGTCCCAAAGTGGGAAGTGAAGATCTCCTGGTGATTTTCTTGAAGCATTAGGATTGCTTCATAAAAAGTAACCCACCGGGGGAGATGGTGATCCAGAGTGGCTGGAACGTGGCTTTGGTGTCAACCAATAGTGGGTTCTTTCTAGTCCTGGCTTAAACACTTACTAATTGTATGTGCTTGAGCACTTAATCTAAGCCCCAGTTTCCTCATCTGTGAATTGGGTATGATAATAGTACCTAGGCCATAGGGTATTGTGAAGATTGCATAGAATCATGTATTATTTCATGGTGTGATACCACAAAGCTCCAAACAGAATGTCTGGTAGAGGAAAAGTATTTGTGAGTGGTGCCTCTGTTTTTATTAGATGAATTCCCTATTTTCCTACAAATGACCTGGTCATACTTCTGTTAGCAGAGCTTCTTCAAAAAGTCAGAGCTCTTTCATTTTTAAATCTTCTGGTATATGAAAAAGTGAAATACCAAAGCATCTGTATAGTTTACATAATTGCATTGAACAAATCAATGATGTTAACATCCCATACGATGCATTATGCAACATGATTGTGTTATTCATAAGATCCTGGAGTCCTACAGGGTAGTCACCCAGGGTTGAAAGTTCCAGGGTTGAAACTTGCAAGGGATCCAAGTTTCACATCATGTGGAGAATGTCTTTCAGTCCCGCTTTTGTCCTTCTGTAACTAAACGTTTAATATCACTTGGAGTTTAAGGTGAAAAGTCTGCATTTGAAGCTTGAGCTAATGGCTCTGTTAGCCCTTCATGTAATAAGCCCAGACTGCCAGAGAACTCTGAGCTGTACAGACCACTACTCAGCTTAGTTCTGCTGGTAGGAATCATAGAGTTTCTGCTGTTCTCAATCAGTATGATGAGGACACTCATGTTAGGCTGAACTCCTCTGTACATCAGGATGATCTTAACTTGGATGAGCACTGGATTGGGATAACTTGGATGAGCAATGGATCAGGAATGAGGAGCACTGTCTTATGGGTGAAATTCATTACCCATCATTATGAGATACAGAGGAAGGTGCTTCTCTGTGCCAGGCTTTAATGGGTGAGCAGCTCACATACCTTAGGCTTTGAAGTGGTTTGGCATATCATGGGCTCTGAGGGAATACTGGACAAAAATGTCATCCTTTAGAGTTTATGGAGAAAGACACAGAAACAGGATTTGGTTATTATTTTGAAGTTGACAGAAAACCTGAAGAACAAGCCATAATTGCACCATTCAATGGATTATAATGTAACACAAGGACCAGAAATGGTTAATGTCAGAAGTGAGTGAATCCTA
Organism: Cheracebus regulus; assembly: GCA_963574635.1. Classification (NCBI taxonomy): domain Eukaryota; kingdom Metazoa; phylum Chordata; class Mammalia; order Primates; family Pitheciidae; genus Cheracebus; species Cheracebus regulus. Next base: position 16,634 of record CAUYQU010009635.1, on the reverse strand, counting down.
GCGTTCAGTGAGGGGACCAGGATCAGATGCTGCCTAAGGTCTCTACTCTAAATTTTTGTGATTTTGTACATGCATGGGGTTTGCACATGTGCATGGGGCGTGGTTTCTTGAAGGTTGAAGTAGTCTAGCTGAGTAAAAGATTTGATCTCAAAATGTTTGTATCAACTAAGTTAATCATAGTAATTTCTCCATAAAATAATGGTTACCCTTAGAACTATTGGCATCTTTATGAGATCCAAAACATCAGAGGAAACAGCAGCTGGAGATGAAAGGAGTAAGGAATCAATTCTGAAAAGACCTATGGTTAGAAAGGAACGAGTCTGGAGTAAAAACCAACAAGGTCTTCAGATGCAACTTTGAGACCCCATCAGTTATTTTCCATTTAGTCCTTCATTCAATTCCACTGGATTTCCTTTGTAGCTTTTATTATGCACCTCTCTGTGCGTCCATTATTCCACTTTTTTCTATTAATTTTTTAATTTTTATAATACAAGTTTTGAAAAGACAGATGCTAGAATATTCTTGGGCAAGAAGATAATGAAGTCTGTGAAACAGTTATGTCTGTTCTTATTTTTCCTCTCTGCCAACACTGATCAGTTGGAAAGTAGGAAAATATTTTTCAGCAAATAACTCACATATTTGGACATGCCTAACTGTTTAAATAAGGGATGAGAAATAATAAGAGTATAACTATTTGAAGAGATAGATCAAAGTCTATATTTAAGATCTTTTGTAAAAGTGATTAATGCATTAAAAATAGGAGAGATGTATAATCAGAGGAGAAGGTTAGAAGGTAAAAGAATATAAGATTATGCTTTGATTTTAAAAGTTTGAGAAATAAAGCATGTAGAAAAAGTTTTATAAGCAATTAATTTCTTTAATTTGTTTGAACAAAAATGTCTCTTGGCTAGGGAAACAAATTTCTTTATAAAATATTATTCATATTATTCAAAGATAATGGGCAATTTACTACAATTCTAGATCAAGGCAGGTCCTAGGATGGCTTATGAGTGTGCCAGTTGTGATTCTAAAACTTAACCTTTAAGAGTTTTATTCCTTTAGGTCTTGAAGACCTTTTGTCCTTTAGTTTCCAGTAAAAATGTAATGATTTCTGGATGATGTGGTTTACGTGTTTTAAGGGCAAAGGTGGTATCTTAGGGTGGCTCAGTGGCTGGAGGAGGGGATGGTGGAGAATAATTCCTTCTCTTTCACAGATGTAGCTAGCACTGTGTTCCCTGGGGCTGTGCAGAGGATCAAGGCTGAGAGACAGAACAATAAGACTCATTAATTCAAATTCTGAGGGTTATCTTGATCAGAAGGGCAGGGACTCATTCTTGGATAGTGAAAGCACAGATTCCAGGGAAAAGAGTAATGACCCCTAAGTGCATGGAATACTTGCCATCACCATTCATAGGGATTTCTTTTGTTCACAACTGAATTCAACCTACTGTCTAGAGAGTTACTAAGTGAATCTAGGGAGGTAAAAATTCAGTTCATGTCTTTGCCTAGGAGGGTCACTGGGTATCTTTCTCCACCTAGTGGCCAGTGCCTCCCCATAAAGCTAAAAGACAATTGGTTATTATGGCAATGAAACAAGTGAGGTTTCTTGTTTTGCAATACTAGGCTATCAAATCCTAGAATGAAGAAGACATTTAAGCATATGTTTGGAAAAGCCAGTGGGTGTATTAATAATGAGGTTGGCTTGCATAGCTTCCATTGTTGAGATGACATGCTTTGCATTCTAGTGGAGAAAGAGCAGTTAGGAATGCTTGCTGATCAAGTAATGCACATGAATAGAGTTAAAGCTTGCAGCCAATTCCATAATACGAAATGTTCACACTATAAAACCTGCTTTTCAAGAAGAGAAGCAGATGAGAAGGATTGAAGAATTTTTAATTATTAGTTTTGCATGATAACCTGTGTCTGCACTATAAGTGCTCAAAAAGTGTATCACTTGAATTAGTAGATTCTCTTGTGCTTCAGTTTCTATTCATTACTCTTATTATTTCTACTCTTCTGAACTAAAATCCATATTCTACTAAAAACAAATACATGTTGGCCGGGCATGATGACTCATGCCTGTAATTCCAGCACTTTGGGAGGCCAAGGTGGGCGGATCACGAGGTCAGGAGTTCGAGACTATCCTGGCAACATGGTGAAACCCCGTCTCTACAAAAAATACAAAAATTAGCTGGACGTGTTGGCATGTGCCTGTAATCCCTGCTACTGGGGAGGCTGAGGCAGGAGAATCACTTGAACCAGGGAGTTGGAGGTTGCAGTGAGCCAAGAACCTGCCACTGCACTCCAGCCTGGCGACAGAGCGAGACTCTGTCTCAAACAAAACAAAACAAAACAAAACAAAACAAAACAGAAAACAAAAAAACCCAAATACATCTTAGAGAAGGCATGTAATGAACTTTTCAAGTTGTTTTATGTTAGTCTCTGCAGCAATTGACACTGTTTTATACACTCTCCTGGAAATTTTCCTTTTTCTCTCTACTCTGGTTTTCATGACACCACCCTTTCCTGCTTGCCTCCTACTTCCCTGGTAGGATTATTCTATTGAGTTTGTTTTCCAGCATCACGTTCCTTTCATGTTCCCTTAGATACCACTGTTGCCTGAGGTTCTAGTCTTAGCCATCTTACTTTCTTCATTGAAGTTTTCTTCCTCTAGGATCACACATCAGTATTTGAACTTTAATGCAGATTCTAATGGTTCCCAAGTCTCCACCTCCAGCTCTCACTCATTCTCCCTTGAGTTCCAGACAAAGATTCCCCTGTTTGTTAATCTCTCCACCACAATATCCTGTAGGCATCTAGAACCCTGTGTAGTTCTAGCTGAGCTCATTATTTTGTGATCTTCTGTGACTTGCACTATTGCCTCATCTCCTATCTGGGTATGTGTCAATATTATTTAGTCTTCAGGACCCAACGGATGAATGTTGTTTACCCTCCTTACATTTCAGCACTGATTCTGATACTACTACTACTATTAGAATTTTTAAGCAGAAGCTATTTTTCATACCCTGTGCTTAGCATTTCATGCATCACACCAGATAATTTCTTTTCTTTTTCTTTTTTTTTTTTTTGAGACCGAGTCTTGCTCTGTCCCACAGGCTGGAGTACAGTGGCACAATCTTGGCTCACTGCAACATTTGCCTTCTGGGTTCAAGCAATTCTCCCACCTCAGCCTCCTAAATAGCTGGGATTACAGGCATTCACCACCATGCTATCCTTTCCTGAGGAAACCGAGGCACAGAGGTGACTAAACTTGCCTAGGGTTATTCAGCCTACTAGCTGAAGAGCTGGGATTTGAGCACAGGCAGTCTGACTCCAGAACCTGCTGTCTGCCAAAACAGTGATCTGAAGAGTACATGAAAAAATAGCTGTGCACTTCTAACTGACTAGCTTTGATATCCATGTATCGTTGTCCCTTCTGTATTAAGAGGTACTTTATCTCGGCTTTTTCCAGTTTGGTGATGACAATTCTCAGCAGGTTTTTCATTTGATATCAAGTAGAATAGAAAGATTCACAATTTAAAAAACTTGTACACCAAAAAGAAAACAAAGTAGACATATTTAAACATGTTAAATTGTATACCGTCAAATTATGGTTATATATATTTATATTATATACATTTATAGAGTACAAAGTGATGATTTATAAATACAATATGTAACGATTAAATCAAGCAAATTAATGTATCCATTACCGCAAATATTGAATATTTTTTGTAATGAGAACATTTGAAATTTCTTCTCTTAGTGATATTGAAATGTATAGTACTCATTTATTAGTTATAGTCCCCATGCTGTGCATTAGGTCCAAAAAAATCAAACATCTTCCTTTATCTAACTCAGGCTTTGTATGTTTTGACTATTATCTCCCCATTCCTTCCATATTCTGCAGCCTCTGGTATCCACCATTCTACTCTCTGCTTCTCTGAGTTCAGTTGTTTTTTTGGTCCCCATATTAAGTGAGAACATGTCTATTTGTCTCTCTGGCTTATTTCTTTTAGCATAATGTTCTCCAGTTCCATCCGTGTTGTCGCAAATGATAGAATTTCTTCCTTTTTCATTGTGTATATATGCTGCATTTAATTTATTTGTCTGTTGCTGGGTACGTAGGCTATTCTATAATTTGTCTATTTTGAACAGTGCTGCAGTGAACACGGGAGTGCAGACATTTCTTTGACACAATTAATGATTTCAAACCCTTAGATGAATAACCTAGAAGTGGGATTGCTGGATCATATGGTAATTCTATTTTCAGTTTATTAAGAAACCTCCATACCATTTTCCATAATGGTTATGTTAATGTACATTCCCACCACCAGTATAAAAATGTTCTCTTTTTTCCACATCTTTGCCAGCACTTGTTTTCCGTCTTTTTGAAAATAGCCAATTCCAACAAGTGTGAGATGCTATCTCGTGGTTTTAATTTGAATTTCTTAAAAAATTATTGATATTGAGCATTTTTCCATTAATTTGTTAGCCATTCATATGTCTTCTTTTGAGAAATGTTTATTCAGAGCTCTTGCCCATTTCTTAATTGGATTACTGTTATTTTCTTTCTGTAGAGTTATTTGAGTTCCTTTTATATTTTGGATAGTAATCCTTCATTGGATGTATGGCTTGTAAATATTTTCTCTGAATCCACAGGTTATCAAAATCATTGTCCAAACCAATGTCATGTAATTTTCCCCACTATGTTTTCTTTTAGTAATTTTACAGTTTCTGGTCTTATGGTTAAGTGTTCAATCTATTTTGAGTTGATTTTTGTACAGATTGTGAAATAAGGATCTAAGTTCATTCTTTTGCATATGGATATCCAGTTTTTTCAACGCTATTTATTGAAGAGGATGTCCTTTTCCCATTCTATATGTATCCAAAATCAGTTGATTGCAGGTGTATGGGTTAATTTCTGGACTCTCTATTTTGTTCCATTGATCTAAGTGTTTATTTTTATGCCTGCACCATGATATTTTAGTACTGTGCTATGTGTGTTATTGACATTGCTATTCAATATTTTTGTGGTTCCATATAAATTTTAGGAGTATTTTTAATGTATTGATAAAAATTACATTGGAATTTTCATATGGATTGCATTGACTTTGTATATTTCTTTGGGTAGTATGGACATTTTAACAATATTAAGTATTTTAATCCACCAACATAGGCTATCTTTCCATTTATTTGTATCTTCTTCAGTTTCCTTCATTAATGTCTTATGGTTTTCAGTGTACAGGTCTTTTACCTCCTCCATTAAATTTATTTCTAAGTATTATATTTTATTTTTGTATCAATTGCAAATGAGATATGTCTCTTGATTCCTTTTTTTTTTTTTGAAAGTTTGTTGTTAGTAGTGCAACACCACCGATTTTTGAATGTTGATTCTTAAAAATTCTGCATCTTTACTGAATTTGTTTATCAGTTCTAACAGTGTGTTGGTGGACTCTTTAAGATTTTCTATATGTAAGATCACGTTGTCAGCATATAGTGACAGTTTCATTTCTTCCTTTCCTATTTGGATGTCTTTTATTTCTTTCTCTTGCCTTATTGCTCTGGCAAGAACTTCCAATACTATGTTGAATAGAAGTGATAAGAATGGGGATCCTTGCCTTCTTTTTGGATCTTATAGGAAAGGGTTTCAATTTTTCACTGTTGAGTACAATGTTAGCTATAGGCTTATTACATATAGGCTTTATCATGTTGAAGTACATTTCTTTTATACCTAATTTATTGAATATTTTTATCATGAAAGGATGTTGAATTTGTCAGTGATTTTTCTGCATCTAATTGGGGGATCATATGATTTTTGTCCCTTAGTCTGTTAATATGATGCACATGTTTATTGATTTGCATATGTTGAAACATCTTTGCATCCCAGGCATAAATTCAATTTCATCATGGTAAATAATCCTTTTAATGTGTGTTGAGTTTGAGTTGGTATTATTTTGTTGAGGAATTTTACATTTATGTTAATCAAGGATATTGGCCTGTAGTTTTATTTTCTTGTGCTGTCTTTGTCTGGCTTTGGTATAAGGGTAATGCTGGCCTTGTAGAATGAGTTTGAAAGTGTTCTCTCTTCTAGTTTTTTGGAAGAATTTGAGAAGGGTTGACATTAGTTTGTCTTTAAATGTTTGGTAGAATTAAACAGTGAAGCCATCAGATTTTAGGCTTTTCTTTGATGGGAGACTTTTTATTACTGATTCAATCTTCTTACTTGTTATTGGTCTGTTCAGATTTTCTATTTTTTGTGATTCAGTCTTGGCAAGTTGTATGTGTCTAGGTATTTATCCATTTCTTCTAGGTTATCCAATTTTTTGGCATATAATTGTTCACAGTACTCTGATGAGCCTTTGTTTTTCTGTGTGGTCAGCTATAATGTCTCTTCTTTCATTTCTGACTTTGAGTCTTTTTTTAATTGGTTATTCTACCTTATTTGTTGGTTTTGCTTGGTTTTTCAAAAACCAACTCTCAATTTCCTTGACCCTTTATTTCATTGACTGTTATAGTTTTTCTAGTCTCTGTTTCACTTATTTTTGTTCTAATTGTTAATATTTCTTTTCATATGCTGATGTTGGGCTTAGTTGTTTTTTTTCCCCCTGAGGAATAACATTAAGTGATTTATTTGTGATCTTTCTGTTTTTTGATGTAGGGGTTTATTTCTATAAACTTCCCTCTTGAAACTGCTTTTGCTGCATCCTGTGTTTCCATTTTCATTTGTCTCAAGATATTTTAAAATTTCCCTTCACATGTTTAAAATTGATTTATTGGTTGTTCAGGAGCATGTTGTTTAATATCCAAATATTAATACAGTTTCCTAAGTCCCTCCACTTATTAATTTCTAGTTTCATATCATTGTGCTTGGAAAGGTACTGATACAATTTTAATCATCTTAAATTTGCCAAGAATTTTTTTGTGTCCTAATATATGATATATCTGGAGAATGTTCCATGTGTACTTGAGGAAAATGTATATTCTGTTCATGCTGGATGGAAGTTTTGTATATGCCTGTTAGGTCCATTTGGTCCAAATTTTGCTTAAGTCTAGTGGTTCAATATTAATTTTCTGTTTGGTTTATTTGCCCATTATTGAAAGTGGCGTATTAAAGTCTCCTACTATTATTGTATTGCAGTCTATCTCTCCCTTCAAATCTTTTAATATTTGCTTTAGATATGTAGGTTCTCCACTGTTGATTGCACATATATTTACTGTTGTTATATCCTCTTGAAGCAATTCTTTATCATGTCTTTCTTTTTCTCCTTTTACAGTTTTTGACTTAAGTCTGTTTTGTTTGATACAAATATTATTATCCCTGCTTTCTTTTGGTTTCTATTTGCCTGAAAAAACTTTTTTTCCATCCCTTCAATTTTAGTTTATGTGTGTCCTTAAAAGTAAGGTGAGTTTATTGTAGGAAGAATATAGTTGGGTCTTGTTTTTTAAAATTCATTCATTCATTCTACAATGTTTTTTGGAGAATTTAATCTATTTACATTTAAGATAATTATTGATGGGTAAAGACTTACTACTGCCATTTAAAATATTGTTTTCTGGTTGTTTTTAGATCTTTGTTTCTTTCTTTCTCTGTTGTGTTGTTGTTTGTTTGTGTGTGTGTGTGTGTGTGTGTGTGTGTGTGTGTGTATGTCTCCTACAAATTTTTGCTTTTTGGTTACCATAAGGCTTACATAGAACATCTTACTCTTGTAACAGTCTATTTGAAGCTGATAACAATGAAACTTTAATTGCATACAACAACTCTACACTTTGACTTTTTCCTATTTTGTTTTTGATGTTTAAATTTATGTTTTTTGTAAATGTGTAATATCATTTTGCAGTATGTATCCCTTTCCAATTTATTTTAGCTGTAGTTGTTATTAATATTTTCATTCTTTAACCCTCCTACTAGAGATAAAATCATATACCACCATTACAGTACTAGAGCATTCTGAATATTGCTCTGTATTATTTATATCATTGAGTTTTCTGCTTTTGTAAGTTTTATGTTAATAATTAGTAGTTTTTGTTTCAATTTAAAGAATTTTTAATTTACTGTTATTATTATTATTTTAGAAATTCCCATAATGCATGCCTAGTTGAGAATGAACTGCCTTAACTTTTGTTTGTCTGGAAAGTTTTTGTTTATGCCTCATTTATGAAAAGCAGCTTTTCTGGATGATGTATTCTTGGTTTGTGATTATTTTCCTTCAGCACATTGACTATCATTCCACTCTCTCTTGGCCTGCAAAGTTTGTGCTGAGAAGTCCATGGATAGTTATACTGTGACTCCTTTGAGTGTGATGTATTTCTTATCTCTTGGTGCTCTCAGAATTTTTTCTTTGTCTTTGATTTTTTTATAGCTTGATTATTATGTGTCTTGGTGAACTCCTCTTTGGGTTGAATTTGATCAGAGACCTTTTAACGTCCTGTACCTGGTTGCTGGCTTCCTTCTTCAGATTAGGGAAGTTTTCATTCATTATTCCTTTTAATATCTTTTCTGGCTCTTTTTCTCTTTCTTCTTCTTATATTACTATGAAACATAAATAAGGTCTCTAAATGGTATCCCATAATTCCTGTAGGCTTTCTTTATTTCTTTTTCTTTTTGCCCCTCTGACTGGGTAATTTTGAATTTCTGTTTGGAAGCTCACTGATTGTTTCTTTAGCTTGATTGAGCCAGATGTTGAAGCTTTCTATTGAATTTAAATTTCAGTTACTGTGTTCGTCATCTCTAGGATTTAGCTGTGGTTTAAAAAAATGTTTCTATTTCTTTGTCAGACTCCTTGTTTTGTTTGTGTATTATTTTCCAAGTTTCATTTAATTTTGTACCTGTATATTCTTGAAATTCATTGAACTTTTTAAAGAGGCTCATTCTGAATTCTTTTTCTGACATGTCATAGGTCTCCTTTTCTTTAGGGTCTATTGTTGAAGATTTGTTAGTTTCTTTTGGAGGTATCATGGTTTCCTGAGTTCTTGCAATTCTTGCATTCCTGCCTTGGTGTCAGTGCATTTGCAGAGATAGCTACCTTCTCTGGCTTTTGTAGGTGTCCCTTACCAGGAATAGATCTTCACTATTTAATCTAGCCCATGCTTCTAGATGGGTCAGCTGGGAATGACCCTGGGAAGGCAAAGCTTGGTTTGAGGTTCTCTAGATGGCTGGGCCGCTACTTTTGCTCTGAATTTGGGTGGGGCAGCTAGCTAGGCTTTGATATCTGGCAAGACCACTGGCTAGGCTTGCAATCAGGATGGAGATTTGAATTGCCTCTGATCAACCTGGGCCACAGGGTGTATTCTGTGGCCAGAAGTTACTGCTATTTCAGTTCAGCAGTTGAACAGGGTTGCAAGAGGGTTCCTGAGGTTAAGTATATCAGGATGAATGGACCAACTGCTATACTCAGTATAGAAAGGCACTGTTGAAATTTGTCCCCCTCCCTGGAAGGGATCTGGGATTGTGCTCTATGGCAGCAAGGAATACTGATTAAACTTTTGAGTATGGCAGAACTAGTCCTTACTTTTTTGTTGAAATTCACTGGGTGGGGGTGTCTTCTCCCTTCCTGGGTGATGGGGGGGTATCCTGGTCCAGTCTGAGGCTGGGCTTGGAGGCTAGCCTTCTAGAGATTGAAAGCAGGTAGCATTTCCCACCTCTTCTGGGAGTGACCAGTCTAGCTTTGTGGGAAGGCTATGCTATTAACTGGTATCACTGATCTAGCATCACTGCTGGCAAGTACACTGAGCTTTCACCAAAATTTGTGCACCGGTCTCTGTGGGCTTTGCAACCCTTGCTTTGTTTCTACCTGACCCCAGGTAGTCTAGCTGTGCAGTTTTTTTTTCTCCCTTTCCTGCGAGGTGAGAACAGAGTGGACTTTCTGGGAAGCACCTCTGAATCCTAGGGAAGCTGGATGTCTACCACCCAGGTTGTCTTTTCCCACTGTAGGCCCTGGAGAATCCTCTCTGTGTGGCACTGTGCTGACTTGGGGAAGGGAGATAGACCATTTCTCCTACTTTTTCAGTGAGAATATTTATTCATGTCTATGGAACATGCAGGTGACTTAGGCTTATTTCTATGTTTTGGGATTTTCATCAAGGTGTTCTTATCTGTGGGTAGTTGCTAGTTGATCTCTCAGTGGAGGGGTAGAGAAGTGGAGTGGTGGGTGAATCTCGAGAGCTGCTATTTTGCTGATGTCACTACTAGACTTGAATTTTTCTGAGAAACATTAAATTAATATTTTACATGGAAAAATATTCATGATTTCAAAACCTTTTTGACACTTTGCACACTGAGGTTAATGCTTAGATGTTCTTGTGAATGTCTTTGCATTAAAAAATAGATGTATCTAGAATTTTTCAATAAAATGAGTACTCAGCTTCACTGTTAGAAGACATTTTAAATGCAGATAACTGTAATCATTAATACTAATGTGTGATAAGAATTTTATTTATTTTTTTGAGACAGGATCTTGCTATGTCACCAAGGCTGGAGTGCAGTGGCATGATCTTATCTGACTGTAACCTCTGCCCCCACCCCAGCCCACCTTACTCAAGCAATCCTTTCACTGCAGTCTGAGTCACTGGGATCACAGGTGTGCACTACCACAGCCAGCTATTTTTTAATTTTTATTTTTAGTAGAGATGGGGTCTCGCCATGTTGCCCAGGCTGGTCTTGGACACATGCTAAAGTGATCCGCTCACCAGCCTCCCAAAGTGTTGAGATTACAAGCAGGAGTCAGAATTTTAGAATCATTACAGATTTCTCATATGATTATACTGAATGCAGAAAATAAAAACAAGAAATAAAAGATGCAAATTTGCCTTGCTTTAGAGTAATATGTGTTTTGAAACATATTTTTGAAATTGGAAATAGAATGAGGGAGAGGAAACATGTGTTGCCCTAAGTGCTTTACCTACATGACTTCCTTTCACTTTCCAAAAACCATGCAAATTTTCTTATTCTTTTTCTCATTTTACAAATGAGGAATTAAGCTTAAAGGATTTGACAATTAAATCACACAGTTATTAAGTGGGAAATCTGAGATTTAACTCCTGTCTCAGTTTGCTTGGGCTGCTATAACAAAATACCAAAATCTGGGTAGTTTTTAAATAACAGAAATGTATTTTCCAGTTCTAGGATCTGGGGAATTAAAGATCAAGGTGCAGGCAGATTCGGTGTCTGGTGATAAACCACTTCCTCTTTCATAGATGGTACCTTGTTGCTGTGTCCTCACATTGGGAAAGGGGAAAGGTAGCTCTCTGGGGCCTCTTTTATAAGGGCACTAATCCCACTATGAGGGCTCTGCCCTTAAACTTAATCATCTCCCAAATGCCCCACCTGCTAATACCATCACATTGGTGATTATGGTTCAACACATGAATTTTGGGGTGACACAAACATTTGGAGCATAGCAACCCTGGTCTGAGTGACTTTTCAAATTACACTCTCATTACATTGCCTGAGAAATAGAATACATGACCAGGTGCAAGAATTCTTCAGATGCAAATTTGTAATAAACAATCAAAATGTGTAAGCCTTCCCATGATGAGGCACTTGAAAGCAGATGATGTGGCATAGCATATGCACAAGTACCATTTTTGTGGATCTTGAATTGATGTAGATGATGACTTTCCTAAGACTTAGCTACCTCCAAATTTCCTCTAACAATGCTCCAAGAAGAAATCAAGAATTTTACTTTTACTATAATCTGAAATTTGTTCTAATTTTGAAAAGCTACCAACACTGGCTAATTTATTATAGTGAAAGGGATTAACTTGCATTACTCTTCTACCAGAAAAATGTCTAAATGTCCAACGTGGAGTGTTATCTTTATATGGGGGGTTGGCTCACAGGCCATACCTGTTTTTACATAGCCTATGCGCTAATGATTTCTACATGTTTGAATGGTAGGAACAAATCAAAAGAAGCATTATATTTTATGACATGTTGCTGTGGTCTGAATATTTGTGTTCTCCAAAAAGTCATACGTTAAAACTTCATTCCCAGTCTGATAGTATTAAGAGGTGGAGCTTTTAGGAGGTGATTAGATCATGAGGGCAGAGATCTCCTGAATAGGATTAACACCATTATAAATGAAGCTTGAGAAAGCTTGCTTGCCCCTTCTGCCGTGCAAGGACATAGAAGGTACCATCTGTGAGAATGGGCTCTCACCGCACATTCAGTCTGCCAGCACCTTTATCTTGGACTTTCTAGCCTTCAGAATTGTGAGAATATAGTTCTGTTGTTTGTAAATTACCTGGTCTAAGGTAGTTTGTTATAGCAGCCTGACAAGTCTAAGACACACATGAAAACTATATAAAATCCAAAATTTAGTGTATATACATAAAGTTTTATTAGAACTCAGCCATACTTGTTCATTTGCATGTTGTTTATAGCTGTTTTTGCACAATAGCTGAGTTAAGTAGTTGTGACGGAGAACATATGGCTCACAGAACTGAAACATTTACTATCCGGTGCTTTACAGGAAAAGTTTGCTGACCCTTGTTCTATGCTATTTGGTAGCTGAGGATGAAACTTAAAGCTTATGACTTTGTTTTCTAAAAATCTTTAAACTGTCTAACACAAATGCCATGTACACATAAATACTAATATAAATGTATATTTTGTTTATGCACACTATATCTTCTTCTTCACTTTCAAGATAATGTAACTTTTATCCTCCAGAGTCAGCTCTGGTGATAAAGAGACATGTGAGAACCAAATTCATTCAGGGACCGAGTTATTCTTTGGAAAGTGGTTTATGTGGTGGGAATCATATTAACAGAGATAATAGATAATAACTAGCATTCTACAGTTTGGAAATCACTTTCACATATCATGTTACATTTAATATTGATATTTTACTCTGTAAGATCATATTATAATTGCTTTCTTGTTTACATATGATTAAACAGAGGCTTTGTGAGATTGACTTGTCCAAGGCCACGAGATTAGTAAGGGTCAGAGACCAGACTAAAACACAGTAGTTTTTAAAAAAAATTTCTTTTCTCGGGATGGGAGAATCTTTATTGTTAAAAAGAAATATGGTTTTACATTTATAAGTAGTAAAAATGTTTTGTTATCAGGAGAATCATAGGAATTTACTTAAAATAACCGTTTTTAGAATTTTAATTTTAAATTTGTAGTTTTTGGAATTGCTTTACTGCTTATAGTGTTCTCCAAGGCAATGTTCCTTTCATGCCATAATTGCCAATATTAATTTTATACCAGCTAAATGTTCAGCATTGAAGTAGATTTAGCAAGTAGTAACATATGTGTGTATATTAAAATTATTTTTACTTATATGAGAAGATGTGTTCATTTAGTTATAAAAAACTCACATTTCAGCATTTTTAGAATAAAAACCAGTATTACAAATAAATAAAATATATTAAAAAGAAAAAAATCAAGGTCTCAAGGCATATGAGTGAATTAGTAAAGTCCTAACAAATAGTTGATACAGATTTAGTTTATTCTAAATTCTACAAATTATTTTATGTTTATTTATTGAATATTTAAAGATGTTAACTTAAAACAACATAGTATCAAGCCATTTGTCAGGCACTGATGACAGGGAGGTGATCCTGTGCCTTTATTAAGTCCATGGCCTATGGAGAGATTAGCACATAAACAAAAATTATGACATAGGTGGAATGTGCTATCATGGAAATAGATATAAAAGTCCTATGGGCATTAACTAATTATGGCTGGAAGAGAAGAAATTTGTCCAGAGAAGAAATTTGTGGGTTGAAAATTATGATGAACAGATGGTTCTGTATAAATGGAGAATATAAAAGAAGGGAGAGTTGGGTGATGAAGAGCGAATGACTGGTTGGGGTGAAGAAAGTTATGGAGTTTGGTTTGGACATATGGAACCACCCACAGTCTAGTAGGGGCTAAATAAGAAAATATATGGTTGCAACATTTTGTGAAAAGAGCTACCATTTACAGCATGAAGTGCCAAAGGTGGGCAGAAAACTGGCATAGCAGAAAACAGGCTTTGATTTGATCAAGGGGCCAGAAGAATGTCCTGAAGGAAGGGACCTCTAGGCAAAGACTTATAAGCAAAAGTTTTCAGATAAGTTGGGGTGGGCCAGGGCCATCGTGTATGACTGTGTACACACTACACAAATTCAAGGAATTCTGGTCACATAGACTAAGATGTGGCTAGAGTACCCTAAGGTTCTTCAGTGCATCGTATGTGTAACATGTCCAAGTGGCCCTGCATGAAAGTGGCAAGTAGGTGTTCTAGGTAGAGAGGAATGAAAGACGGAGAGGCACAGTAAGCAAGAAGAGAAGATAAGGGCTCTGAATCCAGAGCATGACATGGTTAAGGAGCCATGAACTGGATCTCAGTTTCTGTCATGGAGTCAAAGGGTAAGGATGAGAGGTATGGGAGAAATGGCCAAAAGTAAAGCTAGAGTGGTAAGTATGGCCTGACGGTTGCAATCCAAGATAGGTGGAATTGGTCAGGGTATGGGCACTAGAGGTGGAGAGAAAATGAGTATATTAAATGAATATATTGAAGATAGATTTAGGAAATGAACTTAAGATGCTTACAGGAAATACTAAACAGTGATACCTAACTTAAAAAATTAGCAAATACATTATGTTTATTATGTGCCAGGTCCTATTCTAGGTACTTTATATATATTAACTCAATTTGAACAATAATGCTATGAAGTAGGTACTATTATTACTCTTCCCCCTTCTGTTTTACAGATGAGAAAACTGTGGCACAGGGAGAGCTTAGGTGACTTCCCTAAGGCCGCATAGCCCAGGCATTCTGTCTCTAGAGTCCATACTTTTAACCACCATATTCTTCTGTCTTTTATTTTTTTAATTTTTATTTTACTTCAAGTTCTGGGGTACATGTGCAGATCTAGCAGGATTGTTACATAGGTATACACATGCCGTGGTGGTTTGCTGCCTCCGTGGCCCTATCACCTACATTAGGTATTTCTCTTAATGTTATCCCTCCCCAATCTCCCTACCCCCTGCTATCTCTCCACCTCCCACTCCCCAACAGACCCCAGTGTGTGATGTTCCCCTCCTTGCATCCATGTGTTCTCATTGCTCAACACCCATGTATGAGTGAGAACATGTGATGCTGAGTTTTCTGTTCTTGCAAAGGACATGAACTCATCCTTTTTTATGGCTGAATAGTATTCCATGGTGTATATGTGCCACATTTTCTTTATCCAGTCTATCACTGATGGGCATTTGGGTTGGCTCCAAGTCTTTGCTATTGTAAACAGTGCCACAATAAACATATGTGTGCATGTGTCTTTATAATAGAACGATTTATAATCCTCTGGGTATATACCCAGTAATGGGATTGCTGGGTCAAATGGAATTTCTATTTCTAGGTCCTTGAGGAATTGCCGCATTGTCTTCCACAATGGTTGAACTAATTTACACCCCCACCAACAGTGTAAAAGTGATCCTATTTCTCCACATCCTCTCCAGCATCTGTTGTCTCCAGATTTTTTAATGATCGCCATTCTAACTGGTGTAAGATGGTATCTCAATGTGGTATGATTTGCATTTCTCTAATGACCAGTGATGATGAACATTTTTTCATGTTTATTGGCCACATAAATGTCTTCTTTTGAAAAGTGTGTGTTCGTATCCTTTGCCCACTTTTTGATGGGGTTGTTGTCTTCTGTAAATTTGTTTTAGTTCTTTGTAGATTCTGGATATTAGCCCTTTGTCAGATGAGTAGATTGCAAAAATTTTTTCCCATTCTGTTGGTTGCCAGTTCACTCTAATGATTGTGTCTTTTGCTATGCAGAAGCTCTTAAGTTTAATTAATCCCATTTGTCTATTTTGCCTTTTGTTGCCATTGCTTTTGGTGTTATAGTCATGTAGTCCTTGCCTATGCCTATGTCCTGAATGATATTGCCTAGATTTTCTTCTAGGGTTTTTATAGTGTTAGGTCTTATGTTTAAATCTTTAATCCATCTGGAGTTAATTTTAGTGTAAGGTGTCAGGAAGGGGTCCAGTTTCAGCTTTCTGCACACGGCTAGCCAGTTTTCCCAACACCATTTATTAAACAGGGAATCCTTTCCCCATTGCTTGTTTTTGTCAGGTTTGTTAATAGGAAGTGGAAATGATGGGATTCATCAGAAACCAGGCATGAGAAGCCATGTAGATGTAAATTTGGAAATCAGCATATTCATAGTTGGAGTCACTGGAGTAGGTAAGGGCCCGGGAAAACTGTGAAATGAGAAGAAGCCAAAGATAAGTTCCTGGGGGATACCACCATTCAAGGGGCAAGCAGATCAGGAGGAGCCAGTTTAAAAGGCTAAGAAGATGCTATTGGAGAGAAGGAGAACACTCAGAGAGAGTGGGCTTTGCAGGCTGAGGGAGAAGTTTCACAAACAAGGACAGTGGACAGTGTCAAGGCTAGTAGAAGAAGGTCTGCTGAAGAAGCTACAAGCCTTTGCTGGCTTTAGTAATTAGAGGGTCATGAGTGAGCTTGGTAGATGCAATTTTATTTTATGTTTTTTTTTTTTTTTTTTTTTAGAAAAAGTCAAACAATGTTACCCAGGCTGGAGTGCAGTGGCATTATATCGGCGCACAAAAACCAATGCCACCTGATTTAAATCCATTATCCTTTCTAATTTTACTGATTAGCTGGTAA
>CAUYQU010009631.1:0-32022 GCA_963574635.1 Cheracebus regulus | reverse complement strand
ATTCTTCTCTAAGTTGTCCATTCTCATTAACATTTCGTTAAATCTTCTTTCAAGGTTCTTAGTTTCTTTGCATTGGGTTAGAACATGTTCTTTTAGCTCACAGAAGTTTCTTATTATCCACCTTCTGAAGCCTGATTCTGTGAATTCATCACACTCATCCTCCGTCCAGCCTTGTTCTCTTGCTGATGAGGAGCTGTGATCCCCTGTAGGAGGAGAGGCATTCTGATTTTGGGTGTTCTCAGCCTTTTTGCACTGGTTTCTTCCCATTTTTGTGCTTATCCACCTCTCATCTTTGTAATTGCCGACTTTCAGATTGGGTCTCTGAGTGGACGTCTGGCTTGTTGGTGATGAAGTTTTTTCTGTTTCTTAGTTTTCCTTCGGGGGGTGCCCCTTCCCTACAGTGCTGGGCCTTCCCGGGTTCAGATATGCTTGTTCTCAGTTCTCAGCGCTTCCAATTGCTGTTCTCCTTGTGGGGATGGGACTGGCCGAGCCCGACTAAAAGGGCAACCAGTCCCGTACACCCTGCACCGAGAAGCGCCGCGCCGGCCAAAAGAGTCGTGCTGGTGACCCGTGTCGCTCCTTCGCCGGGAATCTCCCGGTCTGTGGGCATCAAAAATTCGTCTGCAATTGCGGCATCCACTCGCTCTCTGCGCTTTCACTGGGAGCTACAATCCTGAGCTGCTGCTACGTGGCCATCTTGGATCTCTCTCCGCCCGGTGATGAAGTTTTTCTTAGTTTTCCTTTGGCGGACGCCCCTTCCCCACAGAGCCGGACCTTCCCGGGTTCGCTGTGCTTGCTGTGAAACTCTCAGTCCTCAGTGCTTCCAATTGCTGTTTTCCTTGTGGGGGTGGGACCAGCCGAGCCCGTCCGTCCTGTGTACTCCGCACCGGGAAGCGCCGTGCTGGGGTACCGGCAAAATAGCCACGTCGGCCAAAAGAGTCGCGCTGGCTACCCGTGTGGCTCCTCTGCCGGGAATCTCCCGGTGTGTGGGCAACAAAAATTCGTCGGAAAGTGCGGCGTCCACTCGTTCTCTGCGCTTTCACTGGGAGCTACATTCCTGAGCTGTTGCTAATCGGCCATCTTGGATCTCTCTTAGATCCTGTTTACCTTAGCACTAGAAAGAGGAGCCTGAATGACAGGCATTGGCACCACCCCCCGCCAACTGTGTTCATTGCATTTTACATAGTCTGTAACTGCAATCCCTGAAATCTACTGTGGATAAGCATCAAGCTAAACCTGAGATGTGGTCTCATTCATGGAATTGTTTTGTTAAGTAACTAGGCTGGATAAGATTTGCCTCAGTCTATAAAATTGAATCTCTATTTTTATGAAATAGATGCAGTTAAGTGAAATCACAGTAAGAAAGATTTGTACATTATAAAACACCATACAATGTAAGGTAGTTTGCAAAATGGCAATCTATATATATGTAAGTATCACTAATGTCAGTAATATTATCTGACATTTATTCAATCTCAATATATGTCAGGTACACGTCTATGTGACTTATCTATGTTTATCTCATTTAATATCCCAGTAAGACTGAGAGATACTATTATTACCATTTTATATATCAGACCAAATATGTAACTTCTGATGAAAATAAAAAGCACATTTGATAAACTACAAAATGTCTACCTATACTTATTTAATATCTATGAAATATTTAAATAGTAAGACAGTTGCCTTTCCCAATTCACTCAAAAACTATTAGGTCCAGGTATATGATGTAATGTAAAGAGTGGGGGAAGGGTCAGTCAAGAATGCTACAAACAATTTTTTTGTTTTTCTACAAACAATTACTAAATGCATTTTTAGTTTTTCAGGAGTTACTGAATGATACATATCTAATACATGTCATGAAAAATCTCAGTTTGAATTCTGAGGAATAATACAAAGTAATGTATGTAAGCTTTTAGTTTCTCATCACATTTTAATTCAGATTCCACACTAGCTCTTCTAAAATTAAAACTCAGCAAATTCAGATGACTCTTCTATCAAACTCAGAAATTCCATTTTGGTATTTATCTGTGGACTCTCTTAAAATGCCACCATTTATAACAGGAATTTAAAGCATTATGGAATTGAGAGTTCCATTAAATAACACACATTCAACAACTAAATTTGCATAAAGTAGGACCCATGTACCACAATTGGGATCAGAGGGGGAAAAAAAAACCCATGCTCTCGCAGAGCTCACAGATCCATTTGAACCAATCAACAACATAATAAATTACAAACAGAGGCCCTTACAGAGAATTCTACGATAAAACCACATGTGCAGATATACAGATGGGGGCCTGAGGAGACAAAAACTGAAAGAATAAAAGAAAAACCCCAGCAGACCAGATTCTTCGTAAACCTCACTGCTTCACACCTAAATGGATCCAAAGTCCAATAGCTTTGTTACAATGGCCTGAGTCAGGAGCAGGAGCTTTGAAATACTGCATCATGGTTGCAAATGGAGGGGTGAAGGAGATCATTGGTGAAGCAAATGAAAAAAAAAAAAAAGTTGGACAGAACATTTCCTGCTGGAACATGTTGAGAGTGTGTGGTGTTTCAGCCACGGGCTCCTGATGATGGAACTTTAGTTGCTGAACATGAAGATAATTTCAGCACCCTACAATTATGTGCCTAATTAAAATTAAGAAATTAGAACACAGTTAAAAGGAATAATATTTTGCTCACAGCTAATTTCATTAAAGTATTAATGAACAGGACTCTTTTTATGGCCAGAGGGCAACCACTTTCTACAGAGTACTTCCATGCTAGCTAATTTATTCATGCATGAAAAACAATCCAATGAGAAATGAGGGAGCTGAGAACTGCTGGTCCTAATTAAAATATTTAAAACACCATGTCTATTTTCTTCCATCTAGCCAAATACCTAAGCTTGAGCCAGCATGGTGCCAATTAACATGGAAAAAGCAAACACAAACACCCACAGTTTCTGATTAAAGTGCACATTATTGTACCATGCAATATATTGTTCGGCACATATATGTAAATGTTTAATTAACCCATGTCTAAATCTCAGCAACATTCAGAAATCGATACTTTAATCCCTAAACAAGTGGCAATCTGTGTAGAGAGACGCTGACTTATTTATCATAGTGTTTTATTCAAACCTAATTTGAAGCAGTCGTGTGCTAGCCATGCTAAAGCGTTTCTTAAGGGAAAGAGGAGGGAGGAGATTCTCTGCTTGGCAGACTCCTTTTCAGACGGCAGCGAGATTGTTAGTCGCCAAAGACTCGTGAAAGGAACTAGGCTAGCCTCAGGTGATATGAAATTTTTCATTAATAATGTAGGGGGAAGTCTGGACCTAAACCCATTTGTCAGTCTGGATAGCAGTAACAATAACAACGCATGCACGGGCGCGCGCGCGCACACACACACACACACACACACACACACACACACCCTACACCCCTCTTCTCTTTGTTAACTAAAGACCTGTCAGAACAAACTCCAAGACATTCCTACCATGGCAGCATGTTGGAGGAAAATATCTGAAACTAAGAAGTCAAAGATTTAAACATCTTACAAGTATTCATCAGAATTTTATCAATATGTTAAAAGCAATCGGAAAAGGATATTTAACATTTTAGCAGCTGCCCGAGTTAACAAGCACTTTCCCTTCAGTTATTTTTACTTGGCAATCCTGGGAGGCAGGCTGAGCAAGGGACACCGAAGCCGAGGGCAGTAAAACAATCTGCAGAAGCCACACACGGCACACGCCAGAGGCAGAAATTGAATCCTCATCCGTGAATTCTAAAACCATTCCACTCCACGCCACATTGATTAAAACAGCTCTTAATTTTTTGTTATGTAGAAGAGACCAAATCTTCAAAAATCCAATTACTACTGATTTAGTTATGAAAAGTCTTGTATTGTTTATTTTTTAGCACTTCCTAGGAGGTAGGGAAGGTGAGGATATATTAAACACAGTTTCTTCTTTCTGAGATTTCTCATTGTTTTTAGCAAATAAAACCATGGGATTTTAGACTAAGATCTTAGATATCATTTGCCCAGAGCATTTCAAACTATTTGTGGCAGCAGAATCCCGTTTCCCCCCGCAAAACAATCTTTTTATATACAACCAATATATTGACACAGATAAAAGCAGATCCTTCTGATGGAGGGGTCTGAGGCACTGCCACAGAACCCGTTTTCTGAAAACCACTGTGTTCATCAAAGCCTTTATTAAACAGCTGGAGGAACTGAGGTCCAGAGAGGTGAGGACACTAGGGAAGTACTTATGCAACATAATAGTAGACCTGGAAGACACCTACAGTAACCTTGACCCTCTGCCCTGTGCTCTTTCCACAGCGTCATGATCCCTAATGAAACCAGCCTCGACTATGATACAGCTAAAGAGCCAAAGAGAGGTGAGAGTGTTTGTGCAAAATTACAAGCAACAATACAGGAATATATGGTCATGAGGCAGGACAGCCTGGTGTACAAAGCAAGAGGTGAGATTCAGAGGCAAGAGACTTAAGAAAAAGATTTGTCTCTGTCCTACAGGCTCTTCACTTCCATTCCCTGGGGCCCAGATTCCTCATTTGAAAATGATGTTGCTCTCTCACAGAACTGTATTAAGACCCAAACAAGAATCAAGGAATGTGCCCTTACAGAAGTACTTTATCACACTGCATTGCAATCACTTACTTGTCTGTTTCTGTCACCGGATTCTCAGCCATATTCCAAGATGATGTCAATGTTTTACGATCTATTCCTCCTCAGTCTAGAGTTGGTGCTCAAATAGCATTGAATGATGTTGAACTCATCATGAAAATGGCTAACACATATTGTGCATTTATTTACTATGTGTTAAATATAATGCTAAGCATGTGACATTGATCATGTATTTCATCTTCATGACCTCATAAGACATGCTGTTATTGTCCCCATTGCACAACTGAGAAACAGAGACAAAGAAAAGTGACTTACCTGCCCAGTGTTCCAGAAAAATTATAAGTTGTGGAGCAAAAAATCCACTGAGATGATCAAACTTCAGAGCCTAAGCTCTTAGTCACTATGTTTTTCAAAAGCACCAAAATAAGATAATGAACTAAAAGTTAATCAGCTATGGAATGAGGCAAACATCCTCAGCAGGAAAGCATATGAAACACACTGGGCATCCACTGGAAACACGAGATGCAAATTCCAAGGACAGGTTTGCTCTCGATGATTGTTCTAACAAACAGAAATTAGGGAGAATGAGAGTACATTTCTAACCTCTAAGAATGATGTGGTAGAAGAGATATTTCCACTGTTAAACTCTCAGAAGATGGTCTCCTTCAATGTGTTTAAAAGAGAAAGACTCTCAAATATGCACTAGCCAAAGGAAGATGGGAATCAAAAGGAGTAGGCAGGAAGGAGAGAAAACAAGAGCAAGATTCATAATGACCAGGAATTATCTTTGTGATCAACAGCCTCAACATTCATTCTCATTTATAAATATACATCCCCCCTCCCAAAAAAAAAAAGGAACATGCTCTACCGTGAAATATATGTGGATGGTCACAAGGCAGGTTGATGAGAGTCAACAGGAACATGGCACTGGTCCTCTCATACATAACCATGGCATTATTGTTTACAAATGTAAGTAGAATCAGAAAGTATTCATAGAAACTCATTAGCAATGTAGCCATACTTGCTCATGGAGGAAACTTGTGCACACCTGAGACACATTCCATACATTTTCAGGTGTAATCATAATTACCATCACAGTCAAAAATTGAATAATGGGCTGGGTGGATCACTGGTCTAACCCTATGTAATAGTCTTCATGGGATCACGACATTAATTTGTAATTAGTAACAACAATCATGTATGTAAATTCTTTCTTTGAAGATGAGATGGGCTGCATGTTCCTAGGTTCCTAATTTTCAGCTGGCCGTGACTAAACCCTTGGTGATCGTAGTTTTCTAGTTATTGAGAAGACTTCTAGGAGACAGCTAATATTCCACCATTTTACACCTTACAGCCTATATACATTCTACTAAATTTCTCAGTTCTTTGGAATCTGAAGCAATCTAATTAAATATATTTTCTTTTAACAGACCAACGTGTGAGTTAATATTTCAAACATTTGATATTTTCTCCAAAACAGCCAGTATAACTAGATTTATCAAAATGTTTGTTTGTTTTCAATTCTCTTCCCATAAGCAAGTTTGGTTTTTGAAATTTTCCCTTTCAATAAAGAAAAAATAAGCAACAAAGCAGATCTCCAAGACAGAACCTGCATTTTTATGCATCTTTAGCCAGACAAACATTAGTCCTTCCCTAGAACTGGAGCAGCTATTCTGAAGAATGTAAACTTGCTGTTTTCTCAATATGCAGATAGCCTGTTGTCATAGATCCTCATAGTAATGAACAACTTCTCAATATTTAATAAGCCTGGCATTCCTGTCCCCAGGCGGAGAGCACAGACAGTTGGTAGCCGGCTACTAACTGACCATTAAAATACAGAATCTCTCTTTAAAATGTGCTTCACAAACAGGTTCCATCACCTGCAGTGGGGAGCAAGTGCCATCCTCTGCAGTCAGGTGGACTATTCTGCCTGGAAGAGAAGCGGCAGGAGCAAGCCAAGTTAGCCTGCTCAGTCTTCAAACAGGGGCCAGCAACAACAGAATCCTGTTTACAAAGGAAAGGAAAGCCCATCCACAGCCCTTCTCTTCACACTGTGTTGTTAGCTCCAAGAACTGCCAAGCGAGTGGAAATTAGGAAAGTTAGCCATGATATTTGTG
This sequence comes from Cheracebus regulus, assembly GCA_963574635.1. Taxonomy (NCBI): domain Eukaryota; kingdom Metazoa; phylum Chordata; class Mammalia; order Primates; family Pitheciidae; genus Cheracebus; species Cheracebus regulus. The sequence goes on along the minus strand of CAUYQU010009631.1, from coordinate 25,270 downwards.
TCAATGTAGAACAATAAAACCATTTTGGAACTATTTTTTTGTTCTTTTTAGGCTTGCTTATACACAAGAGTGTTTTCTGCTGCCTCTGGTGTGCTGTGCAAGTATAAATATATTGCAACAATAATGCTCGCTAATTGGACCACTATGCCATTGATTCCAACAATAATATTTGAGTATTTTAGCACTGCCTTTTTTAAAATCCAAGGAGCAAAAACTAATGTAAATGTGACTATATGGAAATTCAGGAAATCATTAATACAATTAGATTATTTTCTGAATAATGGAAAAGCTCACATAAATGAGTTCTCTTTGCTCTTATTGACCATTAAGAGAAGATGCTTGGTTGTAACTATAATTTCAGGTTAACACAAGTATTCCCATGATTGCATTAAGTATAGAGTGTAAAAATTCTTCAGTAGGCCTACCACAACTCTTGTTACCATCACTTCATAAGATGTGATTGTCTTTTCTTCTCTTTCATCAACAGTGATAGGAATTCCTGTGGGTTTTTTGGCCAGATTTTCACAGGGAAACAAGGGAATTTCCTGTCTTAACCATTTCAGGAGAATGGTTGCATGTGTAATGATGCAAGGCAAAATAAGAAAGGTGTGGACAGTGGGTGGGTGACTTTCTAGCAGAAGACTGACTCTCATCACCATCCTCCAATAGTGTGTAACCCAAATCCATGCTCCAGCAACACTAAAAATGACAACTTGATGGCCATCTTGGACACTTTCTAGAAGCATTCATTCTCTAAGTGTTCACAATCACATACTGCCAAGCAGCCAAAGGAGCAAACCTGCTCTATGTTGTTGCATCATAAGATGATACTAGGATAGGGGGTAAAAAATACAATGCAGCAGATTCAGAGCCTTCATTAGAATTTTCTAGGAGAATTGTTCAGCAGAATATAATGAATAGGGTAACTTTCAAGATAGAGGTACTCAAAGGCTGAAAGACTACCTACTATAGATGCTACTAACAATATTTTTTAAATGAGTGTATTTTTCTCAAAAGTTTATATACAATCCCAGAATATAACACAAATAAAGATAGCACTACTCTAGTTCAAGTAGAAGACAGACAGAAGACCTGTGCCCTGCAACTCCATTCACTCACCCTGTTTTATCCTCCAAGGCTCCTCAGGCAATCCTATAGAACCCCAGGGAACACAGTTTAAAAACCACTGTGGGCTGGGCACAGTGACCCACACCTGTAATCCCAACTCTTTGGTAGGCCGAGCTGGGCAGATCACTTAAGGTCAGGAGTTTGAGACCAGCCTGGCCAACAGGGCGAAACCCCGTCTTTACTAAAAATACACCACACCACAGGTGTGGTGGTGTGCGCCTGTAATTCCAGCTACTTGGGAGGCTGAGGCAGGAAAATCACTTGAACCCGGGAGCCAGAGGTTGCAGTGAGCCAAGATTATACCACCGCTACACTCCAACCTGGGGAACAAAGCGAGACTCTGTCTCAAAACAACAACAACAACAACAACAACAAACACTGCTGTAGAAAATATTCCTAAACTACATGGGAGATCACACTAACTCAGCAGTTCTCAAGCTTTTCTACAATGGGAAACACATGGCAAGTGTTACCATAATTAATATATAGTTACCATATACAATTTGATCTCGTGTTCATACCCAGATTCAAATATCCCCAAAAAGTTAGTGAGGAAGTAAAGCACTACAAAAATCCTCAGGCTCTCCAAGTGTTAAAAGTACACACAAGTTTTGGCTGTTGTGAATAATACTGCAGTAAACAACGGGGATGCAGAGAGATCTTCCATCACTTGAAGACAAATATATATCCAAAAGAAGTGGTATTGCTCGATCATATGGTGGCTCTATTTTTAGTTTGGTGAGGAGCATCACACTGTTTTCCCTATCAGGCTATACTAATTTATATTCCCACCAACAGCATATAAGAGTTCCAATAATAACTATTCTAACAAATGTGAGGTAACATCTCATCATAGTTTTGACCTGCATTGCTCTGATGATTAGTGATGCTTAGCCATTTGTATGTCTTTGTTGAAGAAATGTCTATTCAAGGTCTTTGCTCATTTTTTAATGTTACTTGGGTTTTTCTTTTTTTGCCATTGTGTTATACAGGACCCTTATCTATTTTGGATATTACTCTCTAATCAGATAGATGTTTTGCAAATATTTTCTCCTATTCTATGGGTTGCTGATTTGTCTTTTTGATTGTCTGCTTTGCTATGCAGAATGTATTTAGCTGATATAGCCCCATTTGTCTATATTGAGGTTTGTTTTCTGTTCTTTTGATGTCAAATCTTAGAAATCATTGCCAAGACCAATGTCAAGAAGCTTTATGTTTTTTTCAAGGGGTTTTACCATTTCATGTCTTATGATCAAGTCTTTAATCCACTTTGAGCTGATTTTTGACTATGGTAAAAGATTTGAAAACAAAATTTCCATTGACAAATGAATGGATAAAAATATGACACAGACATACAATGAAGTATTATTCACCTTTCAAAAAGAAGAAAATCCTACCATTTGTAACAACACAGATGAACTTAAAGAACATTATGCTAAGTGAAGTAAGCCAGATATAAAAGGACAAATACTGCATGATTCCACATATATGAGCTATCTAAAATAGTTAGACTCAGAGAAGCTGAGAATAGAATGGTGGTTGAAAGGGGCAGGGAAAAGGGGGAATGGGGGATTGTTGTTCAGTTGATATAAAGTTTCAGCTATGCAAGGTGAGTAAGTTCTACAGATCTCCCCTACAACACAGTACCTATAGGTCACAACATGGTATTGCATACTTTAAAATGCGATAAAAAGACAGATATCACAACTCAGATTAGTGTTCTTACCACAAAAGATACTCTCAAAAGAACACAAGGAAATTTTTGTAGGCAATGAATATAGTACCTTGGCTGTGGTGATGGTATCATGGCTGTATGTATTTATCTAAACTCATCAAAATGCATAAATTAAATATGTGCAATTTTTTTTACATAGACTCACTCTGTCACCCAGGCTGGAGTGCAGTAGCATGATCTCAGCTCACTGCAACCTCTGCCTTCCGGATTCAAGAGATTCTCCTGCCTCAGCCTCCTGAGTAGCTAGGATTACAGGTGCCCACCACCATACTCAGCTAATTTTATATATCTAGTAGAGATGGGGTTTCAGCCACATTGGCCAGGCTGGCCTTCAACTCCGGACCTCAAATGATCCACTTGCCTTGGTCTCCCAAAGTGCTGGGATTATAGTCATGGGACACTGCAACCAGCCCAATATATGCAATTTTTATCTATTAATTATACCTCAATATAGGCTTTTAAAAGTTTAAAAAATAATACTTGTAAGTCTTGGGTAACTAACTATAATTCAGCATATTTCATCCACTCAAGAAACCTTCCAGAATACAAGAAAGTTAGAAAGTTACTTATATAAGTAACAATTTTTTAAAATCTCAACTTTGAGTACCTTATGAATAATGTTAAGTTCTTCATGACACACCTCACAACTGACTACAAAACATCAGAGGGTTGTAACCCTGGGTTTAAGAATCTGGACAACTAGATGAAGTGACACCCACACCCAAACCGACGCACTGGAACTTCTTCTGTATTCTAGATAACAGTGACGTTAGGCAGACATTTTAATGTGATTATGTAACCATTTTGAACCAAACACTTAGAATTTTATGAATGAAAGCAAATAGTAGTCAATTTCCCTCTATGCAGCCAGAGGTTTAGGCATCATATAAAATTATGCTGATGAAATTTTACTCCTCCTGGTAATGCTTTCAAAGTACGCAACATCACCATGATCAGCAGCTCAGATCTATCCATGTAGCAAAGTATAAAACACTGGTGTATCTTTTAAGTAACTTTTAAATAAATGAAGTATTTACGATGGGCCAACCACAGTTCTGAATGTTTTACATGTGTTTCATAAGAACCACATGATATAGGTATTATGCCCCTTCCACTTTTTTTAATTGTGGAAACTGAGACTTAAGAGGAGCTAAGTAGCCTACCAAGCTCCACACAATAGCTACATTGTGGAGCTGGGATTTGAACCAAGGCAAATCTGACCACGAAGCTCACAGGCTTAACCTTTACGCCATGCAAGAAGCCAGGAAAGTACTACTGTCCAGCAAGAAGCAAAAGAGTTTGATCACCAAAGACCTGATTCTCAAGTTATTATATGAGCTTCTCATCTCTGCTTTATATTGTCCATGAGCAAAGGAGAAAAAATAAAATAAGGGACAGTGTTGAGGAATTGTAGCCAAGGGTATGGGTAAGCTACCTTCACTGCAAAAGATACAATATGCCAAGAATTCAGATTAGTTCACGAAAAGGTCAAAAAATGATTTTTTTTTCCTTTGAGAAGATGAAGATGAACTGTGTTGGCTAGTCACAAGGCTGAATAATAATTAGAAACATCCCTTCACGGCTCATACATGAGTCCAGGGGGCACTGCCTCCGTGTTAGGCTCAACACAGTGCCGGGATCTCCTGGCGAGCCAGCCCCAAGCCGCCACACAGAAGGCCCGTTGCTATCAGCAGGGACAGTTGTCAGCAATGTGACAACCACAGCAGTGACATCACTGACCAAAGATCTACAGAATTGTCTAGAATTCCACAACCTCCACTATAAAGACCCATGCACATATATGTTTATTGCAGCACTGTTTCCAATAACAAAGACTTGGAACCAACCCAAATGCCCATCAATGGTAGACTGGATAAAGAAAATATGGCACATATATACCATGGAATACTATGTGGCCATAAAAAGAATGAGTTCATGTCCTTTGCAAGGACATGGGTGAAGCTGGAAGCCATCATTGTCAGCAAACTAACACAGGAACAGAAAACCAAACACTGCATGTTCTCACTCATAAGTGGGAGTTGAAAAATGAGAACACATGGACACAGGGAGGAGAATGTCACACACCAGGATTGTCGGGGTTGGGGGGGCGGTGGTGGGGGGCAAAGGGAAGGAGAGCATTAGGACAAATACCTAATGCGTGTGGGATTAAAAACCTAGATGATGCGTTGACAGGTGCAGCAAACCATCATGGCACATGTATACCTGTGTAACAAACCTGCACGTTCTGCTGATGTATCCCAAAACTTAAAGTAAAATTAAAAAAGAAAAGAATTCCAAAAGCTCCTAGCCGTCGTATATTTTCATCTCTACAACCAGCCTGTGAAGCACACATTATCACCTGTGTCACAGACAAGGAAACAGATGCAGAGAAGCTAAATGACTACTCAAAGCTTGTTGGCTGGTTAGAGGCAGAGCTGACACGTGTTCTGATGCCCAGGCACTCTCCTCATATCACGTTCCTTGGCACAGACATAGCTTATTCACTAGACTGACCATAGAGCTTCAGGGTCAGAGTGAGCAGGCTCTGATATGGGCTCACATCCTGGTTCCACTACTGACTGGCTGCTGGATGACTCTTGGCAAGTTACTTACCCTTTCTAAGCCTCTGTTTTCCAAGTTGTAAAATGGAAATCACAATAGCACATGCCTCCTAGGGCTTTTGTGGTGATTAGCTGAAATGGGATGAGTTAATGTATAGAAAGAATAATGGCAAGCATTCACAAATGGTACTTCTTATTATTAATCATTCACTCACTGAACAAATTTTGATTAGACAGTTACTCTGTGCCAGGCCTGTCTACTCAGATCTGATGATATTAACATTACATATCTAATGATAGTTACTCACATTCCTTCTTGGATGACCAATACAAACAGAGACTTATAAGGCAAGTGGGGAAGTGTAATGATATGGTAAGTTAAGATACAGGATAGTGTAACAGGCACATAGAATGGCTTTCTCTAGAGCAGCAATCCCCAACCATTTTGCCACTGGGGACCAGTTTCATGGAGATGATTTTCCCATGAACTCGGTGTTGGTGGACAGTTTGGGGATGATTCAAGCATGTTACATTTATTGTGCACTGATTGTATTTCTATTATTATTACATTGTAATATATAATAAAATAATTATACAACTTGCCATAATATAGAATCAGTGGGAACCCTGAACTTGTTTTCCTGCAACTAGATGATCCCATCAGGGAGTGATGGGAGACAGCGGCAGATCATCAGGCACTAGAGTCTCATAAGGAGCGCACAAGCTACATCCTTCACTCACACAGTTCACAATAGCGTTCACGTTCCTTTGAGAATCTAATGCTTCCACTGATCTGACAAGAGGCGGCGCTCAGGCGGTCATGCTCACTCACCAGCCGCTCACCTTCTTCTGTGCAGCTCAGTTCTTAACACACCACAAACTGCTACTGGTCTGTGGCCTGGGGCTTGGGGACCCCTGCTCTAGAGCAGCAGAAGATGCTCTAAGAGAGTTTATGGAACAAAATCATTTAATTTAAAAAAAGATACTATGAATATAAACAATGTTCCAAATTAAGTTTCAATGTTAAAAAACTTTATTTAAAAAAAAAAACCCTGAGATTTAAAGCTGAAGTCCCTTTATTGAAATCTCAATTCTATAAACTACCAACTACATGACTTTCAATAACCTAACTTCTCTGGACCTCAATGTACTCATCTTTAAAACTGGGATACAGTAGTAACACACCTCCCGTGCTTGTTAAGAAGATGAAATGATGTATGTGAAAGTGCTTTGTAAGTGAGGAGACACTTCATTAGAATTATTACTGATGGCCGGGTGTGGTGGCTCATGCCTGAAATCCTACCACTTTGGGAAGCCGAGGTGGGCAGATCACGAGGTCAAGAGATCAAGACCATCCTGGCCAACATGGAGAAACACCATCTCTACTAAAAATACAAAAATTGGCTGGGTGTGGTGGAGTGAGCCTGTAGTCCCAGCTACTCAGGAGGCTGAGGCAGAAGAATCACTTGAATCCGGAAGGTGGAGGTTGCAGTGAGCTGAGATCGCACCACTGCACTCCAGTCTGGCAACAGACCAAGACTCTGTCTCAAAAAAGAAAAAAAAATTATTGCTTATTACATGGAAAGAGGAGGAGGATGAAGAAATACAGGAAGAGAGGAGGAGGAAGAAAAAAGAAGAGGAAGTACCCAGCATCTGCTGAGGACTGGGCAGCCACGTGGGCAGAAGTCCTGTCTTTCTCCCACAGTCTCAGGTGTGCACAAGGAGGATGATTCTAGCTGAATAAGGCAGACAAGGATTTTGCCAAAATTTTCTATCTACATGACTAGTTCCATCCCATGTGGTCAGCTTGCTCCTGATTCTCAGGCCCTATGACTCTTCTGAGACTCAGGCATCTTCACTTGGGAAAAACACGCTACCAGCCTGTCTGTGTGGAACTAGAGACTGCAATCTGCCATGGCTGCCATCTGCCTCCAGCTTGGTTCACTCCCTAGTTGCAGAAAATGCCACTACAAGACTTGGGGCCATGGGTGGGCAACCCATCCCAGCTATGTACAGTAATGTTTCCCTTTACCACAATCCCTTGGAGGCTCAGCCAACACTGAACTGGGCCTCCAGGGGGAATCTGAGTTTGCCAGCAGAGAAGGACAGTGCATAGCATCTGCAGCAGGCATGCCATAGGGTAAAAGATATAGTGTGATAACAGAGCCTGTCAGGGGCAGGTAGGAGAGTAGCAAGCAGGGCACAAGACGTGAAGAGGAGGTGGAGGTGGAAAGTGAAGGGCCACAGATGCCAACCTCAGAACTTACAGTCTTTATCATGGAGAGTGTGGGGGACCCACAGGGGTGTAAACAGAGGAGGCATGTGGTCTGTCGGAAGAGGCCACTTGGGCCAAACAGTAGTAGAGAACAGACCAGAAATTGAAAGCACACGTGGCAGAGAGGTCAGTTATTTAAAAGGCTGATATGTAGGGCATGGACTCTATCCCAGCATACCTGACAAGAAAGGAGGATTCAGGAGCCACTTAAAGACAAAATCAACAAGACTCAGAGACTGATTCGACACAGGGGAGTGAAGCAAAGAGTGAAAGCAACAATGATTCTACTGTGGGTGGCTGCATTAGTTCACTATGGTTTTACTTAACAATAGTCAATTTCAGTAAAAATAGTATCTCCTTAGATTGAAAATGAGCCTTCTTATTTTTATTTATTATAAATCTCATTTTATACACATACGAATTTGGTCTAGTTCATGGGTTAGGTAATACCTCTTCTTAATAGATGATGGTTGAGGGTCAGAGAGACTAATGCCTGCCTAAGTTTACAAAGACAGCTAGAACAGAGAAGAGTTAGTGTTAGCCCATTAACCCAGGATTGACAAATAGGTCCCAAGTTGTATGCCAACTCGGATAAATTGGTAATAACCACCTGAAGCACTAAGTTGAGACTCTGATATTGAGTCTGGCCTTGGGAAGCTAGATACTATAACAAATTGGCAATGTCTACTGACACCAGGAAAGAAGAATGGCAGTACAATAGCTTTTTACCAGCCCTTCGCCAGAAATAGTGACTCATTAGAAATAGACAGAGGAAGACGACAGATTTGAATGGATCCAGCGTATGACTTCTAAAAATATTACTGGATCAAACTTTGTATCAATTAACAAAACGAACAGCAGCAAGACTGTGAAAACACCAAACATGCTTAAGTGCCCTTGACCTCACTCTTCATTTTACTACTTGCAAATGGGAGGTTCCATTTCTTCCAGGTGACTGGAGTCCTGATGCAATTCTTCAGATGCCAAAGTGCCCCACCCACTGCCACACCTTCCTTGAATTTTAAAGCAAGGCAACATTACATTTTTGGCCCATCGGAAACGCTTTTCCTAGAAAGCAGTAAAGAAGAAAGAACAAGACTGGATCTGAGAACTTTTGTTTTTATCTGTAAAAAAGAGACTAATACCCCAATCTCAGAGTTGTCATACAGCAAGCATCCTATACTTTAAATTCTTTATTTTTATTTATACAATAAACTGAAGGGCAAAGGGAGGTGATATTTTTGACAGACAACATTTGGACAGGATCTTAAAGTCCCACCTTTTCCAGCCTCAAGTGACAAATATTTCCATCATCTGATTTCTGCGTGGTTTAAGACAGAATCCACATTATTTTTACTGGTGTTTAATGTTCAAAGTCAAAGATAAAAATAAAAATTGTTCCTAAGTCCAGTTGTCATATCCTAAGGTAATTCAATCAACTCAGGAAAATCAGTGATAAAAGTTCTAAGCTGAAATTCCACGAGTCTATGAGTTAGTGGCAATTTTGTTCTCTCAAAGAAGCAAGTCCTTCTCTTCAGCAACGTGCAGAAGTAGGAGACTGAGTCTAGCAATGGTTTAGAGTGCACACTTTGGAATCAAATACGTATGAGTTTGAATTCCAGCTGTCCCATTTACTACCTATGTGGATGTGAGAAAGCTACTCAACTGCTCCCAGCCTCAGTTGTCTTGTGTGTAAACTGGGCACACTAATACCTCCTTCAGAGAGTTTGATCAAACCAAAATGAAATGTTGTGTATAAAACCCTTAGCAAGGTGCCTGGCACATACTCAGTGCACTTATTATCTAACTAGATTACAAGCTGCACTTATTATGTACAAAGACTAAAGCAGTATGAAAGTAACACTGAAATTTTCAAACACGTTGACCATACTATCTCGCCTCCCCAAAGCAGATGCCTAATTATAACAGTCTGTCTTCCCAGGATAGACAGTATAAACTATAGACTTCTCAGGAATAAACCCCATCTAGCCAATTATGTATTTAATAATATATATAATAAACCTCAAAGTGATGGGCAGAAATTTGGAAGAGGTTGGTGCAAACATCTTGGTATCATGTAAACATCATTAAGGATGCTTCATAATTACTTTAACAATTATTTTATAGGACCAACATTTTCTTTATAACACAGTAAATTTAAGTTCTCATTTGACACTGAAATACCCACTCAGTCACACTGGTTAAGAAACTAATGAAATTACTATATTCCAAGTTCTTAGTACATATTTAGCACAGTTCTAGGCATGACACAGGCAGAAGAACAGTATAAAATATGGCTCCTACGTCTAATTTATGGTTCTACTAAGGAGATGATTGTATAATGAGAGTCTATTCAAATGCCATAATCAACAGTGCATAGTCAAGGGCCAACCGCCAAGCAGCTGGGAAAGAGAACATCGAACTAATATTTGGGAAAAACCAGGTTTGCCAGTCAATTATCAGAAGTATCTGGTTAGGTAAGGAGTCCTTCAGAGAAGAGAAAAAGCTGTTTACTGACAGCTTTGAGCAGTTGATCAATGCCTAAAGAGAGCATTATCAATATTCTATGGCTGTTTATCTTTACTGGCACCATTTTTACACTTTTTTTCCATGAGAGGAAATATTTATTCTCATACAGAACCCCATTATAAAAACTTTCAGAAATTCCCTTCCTGCCACTACTGCAATCACCACACAAAAGAAGAAAAAATTGCAGATCTGGGATTCTTTTCAATTAATGTGGATTTTCATTGCTCAGTAGTACCATATGTGGAATTCTTGTTAGAACTTGGACCAACTTTTTCTTGAGAGTCTATTACTCAACTCCCAAGTAGGCAGCGTCTTCCTTTACCCCACTCCATTCAGCTATCACAAAATCCATTAGACAATCTTCTACCTCAGAACAAAAGGGCTTCTAGGATGTTTCACACGCTCTTCTCTGTGGGTTTGAAATTACACACAGCAGTGCCAAAGGTAAGACATTTCTAGAAGTTTTTTGTTTTTTTTTTTACCTTTTCTATTTTTTTTTTTATTACCGTTCTGGGTGTCTTGTTGTTTTTGTTGTTTTTCTCTTTTTTTCCCCAGCTCCCTCTGCCTCTTGTGGTATCTATTTGTGGCCTACAGCAATTACTTTAGACTTTTTAGACACGTCGGGATAGAGATAGATGACACAAGTGATCTACTTATCTTCCTTTCCCATCACCAATAAAAGTGACAGCCCGCCTAATTAGGCCTAATAAAGCAGCCGCAGAAAGAGTGGCGCAGCAGCGATCTAAAGCGGGATGGCATTGACCCAAAGGTACAGGTGCTGCCTTAAGGCGTTGCTGCTATTACTTTATCTCCAACACATTACATCTCTGCTCATGCCATATTCAAATGCAAGTAGCATGTTTTTCTCCTCAATTCTTAGATCAAGAACAAAAAAAAAAAATCCCATCTAATCAAAAAAGGCACTGACAATTTTTCAGCCCCACATTAAAAGCAAAGAGTCATTCAGAACAGTGCACTCCATATTCTATTTTATAATATCACTTTAAGCTATTGCTTTGAATCTCAGACATTTCTTTGTTAAGAAGGAAAATCAAAAATTCATCAGAAGAAGTTCTTTCTTCCCCCCTCTCTCTCTTTTTTTTTCTTCCAGGGCTAGCATGGGGTTTGGAGCTGGAACCAACATTTGTAGAAGTTAGGGGTCCTTAAGCAATTATTAGCGATGAGAGTTTGACACGCTTGAGAGTTGTCAACAACTGACTTTAAACAAAGTGGAAGGAAGGAGAAATAAATGGTGCTCTCAGCAAAATTAATATACAGGCCTGCAAATTAATGATGTCGTGTATTTTTTAAACAAGGGGAAAAAAATCTGAACTTTGCATGAAACAGCATTTTAAGTACATCTTTGCAAAAATTATCAGATTGTCAAAGGGCATCAAAGCGAATTGAGTCCGCAACTATTCATAATATTTCCACATATGCTAAATACAAAATTTATCTTACTTTATTCGCCTGTTCTGTAGCAATTATTTAAAGCTATTAGAGAGGGAGACGTGTCCTTGATCTGAAGTACCAGTGACTGCTGCACAGCATTTATTATAAGAAACGTAACCTTCCCAGCCTTGCCTGCACACGCGCACACGCGGGAACACACACACACACACACACACACACACACAATTTGCATTCTTCACTACTTACTACTGGCCAAACACTACTTAGCTCTCTGCATTCTATCTCACGTTCTTTAAACTTATCTCTGCAAATAATCCCTCCATTCACATTGTTTTAATTGCTACATGTATCCAAATAAGTTTCCAAAATATTACTTTTTTTCCCAAAATATTACTTCTACCCCTTTTCTTCTGTGTCCAAAATGAAACCCATTATCTTTTTCTCACCCTTGCCCAACCTAAACCCTCTTAAAACATTTCTCCTCTGCCATATTCACCCATTACCAACAGTAGTTACAGTTCCCTTGCTGAGAACCATTAATCCATCCCAACTTCCTTTCTCTCTTCTGAGTTTTCCAAGATGAGAATGATTTGCCTAACAGTCATAGCTATCATCTATGGAAGACCTCCCTGGTGTTATATATGATGACATGCATGTTGCATATAGTCAAGTCCCATAACAATATGGAATCAACCATTTTTTGGTCCACGTGTTTTAACCAGTAAGGGAACTTTAAGAAGTAATTTGTGTAAGGCTACACAGCTAATCTGTGCTTGCTGACTATTCTAACAAATCTGTAAATAAAAATTTTAAAAGAGCAGGGCTTTGGAATTAGTGAACAAGTTGTCTCATTTCATCATGAGCATCCTCACAATTATAATTACATTCCTAAGCACTTCTCCTTGATTACTGGACTGAGTCGTTCACTAAGTTTTCCCTCTCTGATGCCCACCCCAATCCATCATGTCAGAAGACCAATCCCCATTTCCTTCTATACAAAATTTCTGGCTCTGCCCTCTATCATGTAGGTCATACTGGGAGGCTTACCTACCTTCCCTCAGTCACAGTTTCCTCTGCTACAAAATGAGATTATGACGTCCACCTTGTAGGCTCCTGGTCAGTATCAGAGAGGATACATGGAAAGGGCTGCCCAATACCAGCCATCTGGCAAGCTCAATTAATAACATGTTACTGTTATTGTCATTTCTTCATGTCATGTTGTATCTTACAACTCATTTAAAGCACAGTTTAAGAAGCCTCCTGAGAGGTCATGTGTCGAAATAGGAAAAGACTGGGCTTAGACATTCATAGTCCTAACTTGAATTCCTGAGTCTGCTGTATATTACCTTGTGACAAGGGGGAAAAATCACTTGCCTTTCTAGCCCTCAGCTCTATCAATAGTAACCTAGGATGACAACACTGACTGCTCAGGGCTGGCGAAAAATCCAAGTGAAACAATAGAGAGCTGCTAGTACCATATTGGACACACAAATCATCAAACCACTGCATTTAACAAGGCAGAGAGGAGGAGCTGTTGTTTCATTTACTGAACCTGTATTACCTGCTAGGCATGTCCTAAGAGCTTCACATCCATTTTCTGGTCTGATTCCAACAACAACTCTATGAGGTCACTACCAGAATCTCCATTTTTTAAGATGAGAAAACTGAGATTTGAAGAGATTATGTAACTTCCCCCAAATCACACAGCTAGGAAGTAGCAAGGCTGGGATTTGAAACTAAGCAGGCTCTCCCCAAAGTCTGTGCTCTAAATCTTCTTAGATAATTATAGTTCCCTTTTTCTTTCTCTACAAAAACTTTACTAACAGTCCTACCCTAACCCCTACACACACACGCACTCACGCACATTCTAAATTCAGCCACACCAGGAAGCCGGCCAGGTACGCACCTACTGTTGGCATGTATACATGTGTGTCTGCTTCTATTATTCCCATTTCTGCACATCCATCTTCTTTGTCAGCCACTCTTCCCACTAAAATGGCAATTCCTCAAGGACAATGTCTTTTATTTCCTTGGGCTCCCACAGGAGCTAGACTCAATCGGAAAGCATTTGGTCAAGTTTGTCAATGGAGCAGATGTGGATGGAGAACTGATGCTGTCACAGAGGGATGACTTATCAATGCTAAGGGCTCTCCCTCATTCTGAAGACAGACAGACCACGCAGCCACTAAATTCCACTACTTCCACACAAAGTCAAGACCATCTTCACATGGCTGCCCATGGACACCTCCCTGGGGAGGTCAACCTTCCCGGAGAATCAACCTTCTAGGAAAATCCCTGGGGTTTTTGTATGTTTGCATAAAAAGGGAGAAAAAAAGCTCTCAGACCTTTCTAACATGCAATTTCAGTGGGATGGCAAATCTAAGGCCATGCAAAGGGCTTCCTCAGGAAGCTGTGCCATTGTGCTCTCCATGTATAAAGTGGCAGTGCTCTTGCTTGGGAACCAGAGAGACTGGATTGGATTCAAATCTCGATTGGGTCACCTACTGGTTGCAGCCTTGAGTAGAAGTTACTCAATATCCTGAGACATCATTTCCCATCCATGAAATGAGTACTACAATATACATCTTGCAAGATTGTTTTAAGGATTGAAGTTAAATGAACAATTTAACCAACATATATTTAATGAATGAAACCAGACACAAAAGACAGTGTTCTGCATGGTTCCACTTATATGAAGTTTGGTAAGAAGCAAAATGAAATGTGCCTAATGAAATCAGAACTGTGGATGCTTCTGGGCAGAGTTCAAGGAATGACTGGGAAGAACACACAGGAGATCTATCCACTTCTCCTGTGTTCCTTGAGCCTGTAGCAGGAAATGACAAAATACTGTAGTATAAGAAAAGAACAGATATGTAGTCAGAGTGCCAAATGGATCCTGAGAAATACGCCTCCCAGTCTTTGAGGGTAACCAGCTGGTCTGTGAGAAGAGCCACTGGTCGATAACACATCTACTGAGACAGATCCATGGAATTCCATGGAAATGTTGGTACATCTTAGAACTTACATAGGGCTCCTAGCACTTGTATTATGTGTTCAAACCAGAAACAGTCAGTTTGGAAAGAGACGAGTTTAGAATCAGCTTTGCCACTTACTGTCTGACTTAACCTTTCTGAGTCTCAGGGTTGTCCTTGGGAAAATGGAGGTGATAATGATACCTGCTTCTTAAGAGGCTGTTAAGAAGATTCAGTGAGATAATGTTTCTAAAATTCATAGCAGGGTCTGACATATAGCAAGTGTTCAACAGTATAAACCACAGTTGTTAACAGCTGAATAACAGTTCAAGATAAAGGAGCCAGCACACAGTGGGGCTGGACTTCAGTTCCACATAAAACAGAAATGGCAACAGCATTGGGATTACCACTTCTATTGCTTTACTCTCGCCATCTTACCTGTACCTGATAGGAGAATTTCTATTCCATAATAGTGAGAGTTGGTTTATCTCATTTTCTAACAGTAGGAACCTCCATCTGTATTTTCAAATTTACCAGAATCTGTATCCATAATGATAGCTGCATGCCTTAGAAAATTCTGACGTGCCTAATTCTAAACAGAATTTCTTACAGTGTATCTTGTTGCAATCTCACTATTCTTTGTGAAGTGGCCACACATTTTGGTATAAAAATAATAAGAACCCCATTCCCTGATCATTCAGCATAACTGAGTTCACCACCTTAGGGAGCAAACACAATCCCAAATGGTTTAAACTTTCAGCATTAGCTGATGACTATTCTCATATGAATTGGTACTTCATCAGCTCTCATTTCTTCCTACTAAAAGATTCTGAGGAAGATGGAAAGCCAAGATTGGGTATACAGAATACAATAGCTTCGTTTTGCTTGGGTTGATGATGTTTGAGGTGGTCCATTCCCAAAGTATGTCCCCATGAACCCCAGACTAGACGTCGGTGGCCACTCAGCCCATCTTAATAGCAATGATTGGAATGATATCAACATTTTCTTGCTTCCATATAAACCTTTTGATGTATTTTCTAACATTTCACAATGAAATCAAAATATCACAATGGGTCTATGATCCCCTCCCAAGTCCTTCTCCATTAAGAAGCAATATTTTAAAAAGAAAGGTCAGGCTATACAACAAAGGGACCCCTTATGCAATGCACAAAGCTGTGTGTGTTGCCTTCTCTCATACACTCATGGTAGCTCATGTACTGCACACAAGGAGTGCTCTATAAAAGTGGTCAAATGGGCCATGCACAATGGCTCACGCCTATAATCCCAGCACTTTGGGAGGCTGAGGAGGGAGGATCACCTGAGATCGGGAGTTTGAGACCAGCCTAGCCAACATGGCAATACCCATCTCTACTAAAAATACAGAAACTAGCCAGGTGTGGTGACACAAGCCTGTAATCCCAGCTACTCGAGAAGCACTTGAACCCGGAAGGCTTGCGGAGCTAACAATCCCAAATAGTTTAAACTTTCAGCATGAGTTGATAACTATTCTAATATGAACTGGTTGCCATTCCCAAATGGCACTGTTCTAAATTATTTTAAATTTATTACTATCACCACTACTAATAGTAATAACTAACACTTGTAGAGCATGTCGTATCTGCAGTAAGCCAAGCTTGTGCCACTGCACTCCAGCCTGGGCAACACAGTGAGACTCTGTTTCGAAAATAAAAATAAAAAGTGGACAAATGACAAAAATAGTATGTTGTATAACAAAAGCAGCACACACCAAAATAATTCTCACATTCACAAAAACAGAGGCAGGCCTTCTCTTGTGACTATCAGAAGTCCTGCATAGATGAAAGCTAGGTCAATATCAGAATTGTTTTCCTATCTGTTTTGACACCCACTCCCTGCTATTGGTTTAGCATGTTTTCAATACTTCAATGACTCAAAGGTCCAGTGTCTCCTTCCCAGGTATATTTCCAGCCTTCATAGTAAAGTTTTAAAGCTCACATGTCTCATGAGGAGTCTAATAAATTCATTGTTTTATTTAGTCTGATGATCTTATCCAGAATAATTAAAGAGCTGCATTAGTATTTTGATTATGTCTAAATTAGTGAGAATGCTTTGTATTTAAAATCCCTATATGATAACTCTTGGGAAGAGCTCTTCTATCCATTCAGAGGCTTATCTACAAATGGGTGGGTATCCTCCTATATACTTGGCTACCAGAGCAATGGCCTGCCCCACAGTTATGTCAAGTACATGACCAATCTTTCTGAAGGACTGTCTGTGTACAGTAAATAGTACTGCTTTTCTTTTCTCCATCATTCACTGCTATCTGCTGTAATTGGCAAACGGTTTTTCCATTTCCTACCCTTGGCTTTCTGCTCTCTCTCTTTTGAATACACCTACTTAAGTAACTGATCAGCAAACTAAATGCAAAGAAATACTCTTGCTCAAAACACTTACGGGAACTGCTGACTCAGGATGGCTCAGTATTAACTGGTAATAAACTAAAACTCTTAACCCTTAACAAAATTAAATATAGTTAATGTGCTTTTCTCTATAGGCCTGTATCTGTTCTTCCAAGGAAGGAACACATAACTGCCCCCGTCCACCACACACACACACACACACACACACACACACACACACACACACACACACACACGGGGAGAGAGAGAGAGAGCAGGAGGAGAGAGGGAAGAAAGTAGTGGGGGAAGAGGGAAAAATTATACTTATCATCATCCCTTTTCAGTTAAAGAGAAATACTGAAAGCAATTAGATGAAAACAAAACACAAACAACCTCACCTGGAAAGAGGCACAAGTTACTCCATGGTGAGCCTGAGTCTTTCCCATTGATGCAGGCATGTGTTCGGACATCCCACGTTCCAGAGCTATTAGTGAGCTCCAGAGCAAAATCAGAAATACGCATTCATGTGGTTTAATTCATCAAGTGATTTCACACTGAGAACATTTCACGTATCACAAAAAGCAGGTTCCATCCAGCCTGTCATGCCTTCCTCCTTCCAACACTGACATCACTTCTTGCCAGAGGGAAAAAAAATTGCTCTTTAAATATTGACTTTCTCAGTCACTGCCAAGGCCAACCAGTCAGCCGTGCACCACATTTGTTGCTGCCGTCTTACACAGATCTTGAATGCTGCTGCTTGCCAAGAAGTATCTCCAGGGCAATGGCAAAGGCGCAATAATGATCCTGAGCCGAGATTCTGGCCATTGAGCCAGGATTGAAGAGAATACTTCCCGTATGTCAGTTTCGGAGTCACCGTTCAACCTCCTAGAGACAACTCTAATGACCCTGAACTCTCTGCGTTCTGGGTCCTTACTTTTCACTCCAAGTCTCCTGATCCAGCCTTCCTATGGTGCTAAGAACAATCACTAGCATTTATTTAACATTTACTACAGTATGTGCCAGGCACTGTTCTAAATTATTTTAACTTTATGACTCCCACCATCACTACTAATAGTAACAGCTAACACTTGTAGAGAATGTAGTACGTGTCAGGCACTATTTCGAGAATTTTACAGATTAAATCCCCATAACACCCCTAGGAGATAGGGACCATTCTTATACCTGTTTTACAGACAAGGAAACTGCAGCAGAGTGGTTACCTGAAGCAACAACTACTAAGTGGAGGAGCTGAACTTCAAACACAAGCTGCCCGATTCTAGAGCCTGCTGTCTACACATCCTCTCTACAGGAAAGGCATGTCTGAAAAAGTAATCATCATTCCAGGTTCCTTTAGAGAGGAACCTCAGAAGAAGTTCTGAGATCTGCTCCAGATCTGGTCTCCACTTCCTGGAGAAAGCCACTATTGAGTTAAGTTTTGAAGGACCAGGAGGAATAAGCCAGGGAGCGAAGAAAAAGAAAAGTTTCCTAACATGGGGGAATAGTGCACACACAGACCCAGCGGGGAGATGGGGCAGGGTGTGTAGAGAAGGGTTTACTCAGAAGATTCCAGGGAGGATTATAAAGTTAGAACACAGGATGCAGAGGGAAAGGACTAAGAGGTAACCGTGAAGGGATCCTAAAGCCAGTCCACGAGAGGACTTGACCTTTCTTCTGAAGAGTTAGATTGTGCCCTGAGAGCAAGGGTGAGCTTTTAAAGGACGTGAAACCAAGAGACTGTCTGTCACACATGGGCTTCCTTTTCACAAGTATCCCTCAGCAGTCCTGTAGTCATTCCACTACACACAAAAAAAACACTAGTTAGGAAGCTATGAGCATAAACTAGATGAGAAATTATGAGAGTCTGAATTGACACAATGGGAATCTTTATAAGCATAGGAGAAAATACTCAATATTGAACATTTTGTTATTGTTTTAGTAGAGAATGCTTGTCTAGAAATGGGATCCTCAAAGTTCTTTCCTCCAGAAGACTTGGCTATAGTCAACCTGTTCTCCACAGACATCCTGGGTGTAACATCATACCTTATAATCAAACATCAATGAGCTCACCCTTCCAAGTTGACCTAAAGCATACTAGAACTCATTTTCATTGCATAATAAAAGATTTAATTTGCCAAAATATTAAGAGCCTGGGCCTAATTTTAAGAAATCTTTCCCATCCTCCTCCTCCTCCTCTTTTACATTAAGCCATTTTACCATAGGGACTTCAAGAACATCTCTACTATGTGTCCCCTTGGGACATGGTTCTTAAAATGATGTCCATAACCCACCAGGAACCCAAAGGCCAGCTGGCCTCTTGTAACGTATGTGCAGATAAGTGACACCACATCTAGCTCACAAGAGATGTCCAAAAAGCTTGATGTTAAAATATATCAATGAGTTGGTGAAACCTATGATTTGAACCTAGGCATGAACAATTTTAATATTTCACAAATGTACGTATCATCCCATCACAGTCTCATGAAACACTATGCCATTCTGCTTTTTTTTCCTCTGGCAAAGTCTCTTATAGGATATCTTGCTATAGAAACAGTGGTGCTGGTGATTCTATGGACCGTCATCCACTGGCCAAAAGAGTTTGAGAATCACTGCCAAGGGACCTATGGAAATTTCACAGAAACCACTCCTAATTAGCTTTATAATAGCAAGGACCTGAATTAGGCGTCACCTGCAACAGTAGCTAACTGAAAAATACTGTATGGCTCACTAGGATTTTAGAGCTGGAGGGAACCAGCACCCAAACCAGAAGTAATTAGCTGAAAATCACACAGCCAATCAGTGCCCAAGTTCAGACTAGAACATATGACTCTTACTTCCTCCTAGATCTGTATTCTTTTCATTACTCCATGCTGCTGCTTGCTTAGTTTGCAAACATTACTAAAATATACTTGAAGTTTAATGATCTACAAACTGACGATGGGCATGTAATTGTTAAGATGGTAAACAAGCATAGAAAATCCTAGTGTTGAGTTCTAATTTGCCACTTGCTAGTTGGGCAGCTGCTTAATTTCCTTGAATCTCAGCTTTCTCATTTGTCAATGGCAGTAAACTCACCAGTCCTCCTTCTTACTGTCCATGAAGATCAGAAGTTCCTCCCCACGATTGTTTCCCCTCTTCTTAGCGGTCTGTTCATGGCATCTTGGTCTCAAGGCCCTGTCTCCATCTCAACCTACTACCTGGTTTTCTCTTCTTTATTTTATAACCAAAAAGAATCACACGGCCACCACACACTCAGAATCAGAAGTGGCCCCACCAATTGTTAGCTGTATGACTTGTGTCAAGTCACGTAAACCCTCCAAGCCCTGATTTTCTCATGTGTAAAATGGAGCTATTAACAGTTTCCATTGCCAGACTGCTGTAAGATTTAAATACGATATTTGAAGTAAAGTGCCCTAAGTATTCATTCAACAAATATTTATTCAGCACCTGCAATTCATAGTGAACCCAAAGCAATTCAAGCTCTTGTTCCCCACAAGGCCTGGGTATTCCCCCTCCGACAGTTTTCCTGTATCTCCTCATTTCACTTTGGAGGTTCACAATAAAGTTTGTTACTTTGAGGTCAACAGAATGTATCTCTTTACCTTACAACTTGCAGAAGCAGAGCACAACTTGCAGGAGCAGAGCACAATAACGTTGCTGAAACTACTACGCAAACTTGAACAACACAAGTAGAAGAGATTTAAATGAGTATTTCCATGCACAAGGAAAGATTCAGCAAGGGAAGCCCAACATTGCCTTGCCTTCCTTCAGAAGTTGGAATCAGGAATTGGAATCTTCCTCGGATGTCTCACTAAGTAACCCAGGTGCTATCCCAGTCAATTATTTGTACTTCCTTGAGTACAAATTTGAATTAGCAATGTGTTGGGAATGAAGTGTCTCTCAGTGGAATTTTCTTAACACTCTTTAGTTCTGTCTTTTTACGCTTACCTCTTCCCATTCTGTGCTGTTTTTATACAGATCTCATCACTCCCAGGAGACTTTAAGTCCCTGGACAGCAAGATTAGTGGGTGATTACCCATGCCATCATGTTTCTCTCCTAGAAACCCAGCCGTGTGCCTGGCACAGAGGAGACCCAAGAAAAGGTTCACTGCTAACTGTTGAAATAACCACTGGAAGCCACCCAAGGGGCTGAGCCCTCCAGAGAGCAGTGCATTTTGGTGGCCATTCCTTCTGCAATACTCTCTACATTTCTCTTTTAAGCCCACCAGTGTGCCTTGTAAGTAAATAGAAAATGCTAACCTTAGCATATTCAAAAGAACGTTTAAGCATGCAGCAATTAGGTTATCTCTTGGTTATTTATTTCTTCAGCTTGTTATTAGCTGCGTGCGGAATATTATTCTAATTATGTCAGCCCAATCAGCAGTATTGCATGTCCAGGCTCATTTCCATTAGTTTGAGCTTTGTCTTTCACACTGTGATACTAATTCAATGAGACATCAAACATTTAAATCGACCCGGGATGCCGAGGTCAGGCATTTTGCCCTTCCACTCTATTAGCACTCGGGTGTAATTGTGTTTGTCACTCCCCACATGACGAATAGCATCAGGGTGACCATCGAAGCACAAATGAGCAATGTGCTAATATATTATTTTGTTCTATAATATCAATATGTGTTTATTCAGTGCTCATGTTAGCCAACTTGAAACCGTCATTTCAATACAGTTGTATAAAGTGCTCTACTACCACCGAAGCATTTCTTTGGAACATCTGCTGGACTTTCAATGCAATTGGGTCAAAGGGAGGAAAATAAAAATGGTTGCTGCAAGTAAAAGTAAACATGAAAGTCTTCAAATTCAGAGATTCTAATAACACCAGCAAGAACTTAGAAACCACAAAAACAAAAGGCAGAATGCAACTACTAGCTTCTCTGTGTGTTTTGCAAAACTCTTGAACTCTGTGCTAAACAGCTTAAAAATCAAGGTGCAACCTATGATATTTAAACAAATATAAATTTACCTTGGAGTTAGCTGAAGTTGTTTACCTTTCTGACTCTGTTTTTGAGAATAAATAAACTGGTAAGCAGAGGCAGTAAAAGATTCTGGGTGTTTTTCCTTTAGTTATTCACTTGATTTTGTTTCCACAACAGGGTAGATACACAACAATAAATTTTACCACTGAGATTTCAACAAATCCCATCTCTGCTATTGTCATATGATTTAACCTTGTAAGAGTTAAATTTGAATATTAGTATAATAGAGATTAGTATAATATTTAACCTTGTAAGACTTAAATTTGAATATTAGTATATTAGTATAATATTAGTATAATAGAATATTAGTATAATAGAGTTTATATATTAGTATAATAGAGGCACGGTGGCTCACGCCTGTAATCCCAGCACTTTGGGAGGCTGAGGCGGGCAAATCACGAGGTCAAGAGATCGAGACCAGCCTGGGGCCAACATGGTGAAACCGCGTCTCTACTAAATATACAAAAATTGGCTGGGCTTGGTGGTGCACACCTGAAGTCCCAGCTACTTGGGAGGCTGAGGCAGGAGAATCACTTGAACCTGGGAAGCGGAGGTTGCAGTGAGCCGAGACTGCACCACTGCACTCTAGCCTGGGTGACAGAGCGAGACTACCTCAAAAAAAAAAAAAGAGAGAGAGAGAGAGTTACCTGTAGTCTTTCAGTTTCTTATTTCACGTTTTAACATCTAGAAAATCACTACAGAAGCTGACTTGGTGAGAAGACTAAGCCAAGATGGTGTACTCTCTGATAGGTAGGCGCTGTTGGTTCTAATAGGAATTCTATTTCTGGGTCTCACTGCCTTTTCACAATGTCCATAGCACGGGCTTTGTGATTCCCATGTAGCAAATGAAAAACTCACCCTGGAGAAGTGAATGTCTAGCTCAAGATCTCACAACTCATCAGTAATAAAGCCAGAACTGGAGTCTGGGTTTCTAGATTCCTACATGGTCATGACCTGCTCCAAAACCTCAAACTACCTGCCCACATCCTTAAACCACTGGCCTGAGTCTGGGTCACTCCTACTATGGTATCATCCTTTATCCAGGCTCTTCTTCAATCTTGGCTCTCAGAACATTCCCAACAGCCTGTGCTTGGCAATCTGCCCAGGTTGACTTATCTATCTTCTCCAAATCATAAACTCCTCAACTAATGCTTGCATGTGCAAAGATATGCATTGGAAGAAAGTGAGAGGATAAATCATCCCTAACCTCTGCCGACAGGTTCAATGAATTAAACCAATGTATGTTAATTGAAAAATCCTTCTTTATAAATATAGATAAACTTTAAAAGACACAATTAAGTACTTTTTAATAGCTTTTTAAAACTCGCCTTTGCTTTAAATGACCTTTAGATGTATTTTTGTTCTATTGATTTTACTATTTTAACTGCAGCTGCATCTTTTAATTTACTCCAAGGGAATTAACTGAGAATCTTTCATTTCCTGTTTGGGTCTCATTTTAAATGCCAGAATTACCTCTAATGTAGGTATCATCAAAACTTAAAACTCCACAGTTTAAGACACAAAGTTCTGACAACCGCTTCTACTGTGGGGGGGAAATGGAACTTTTAATTCTGATATTATAATGAGACCAACAAACTGAAAGCACACCCAAAAACAAAAATTTGCTGCTATGACTAGTCAATGGCGTTTATGTTCAGGGATGGGAGAAAGGCTTAATATACTCAGACAATTTATTTGCAACATTTTATATTTAACACCATTAAATCTGCATTTTGAAAGCAGCACATTAGACTTTTGTTCTCAAAGTTCCAAGCTGAGCAGAATTTCAAGTAGAAATAAGCGACCAACTCTAAGGCTGAGGACCAGCCCCTGTGATGTGGATGGGACCCTCTGAGGGCACGGCACTCTGGAAAGGAGGGAAGCCAGAGATCACCTCCAATCTTCCTTTTAGCTCTTGGTGGGATATTCAGCTAGATCTGAATATTGACACCAGGAAGAAGAACATGAGCAAAGTACTCACGTTTCATTCATTTTACATGTCCATGGGAATCTTCATAAAAGAGTAAAGTCTGATCTTGACTAAAGCAAGATCGTTTCAAACTTTTTAGAAAAAGAGCAAAAAATCTGAATAAAAAAATGACAGGGCAAAAAAAATCTGGCTGGGGTAGTAAATTTTCTAGGCAAATCACTGGGAGATATAGCTGGAGTAAAACAGGTGGAAGATAAATGTTGCTTCAGTAAGTATGTTTATCCAGGTTCACTGCAACCTCCAACCACCAGTCTCTGGGTGACATGGGTATTTCCTCACCCTGGTATGGTGAGGACTCCCCTTCCAGAGGAATCTTTATCCCTTGCTGCATGCAGGAAGAGACAAGTCAGTTTGCTCTTTCTGAAACTACAATTTCTCCAACATTTTCAACTTGAAATAATCAATATACTAATCCGGCATATTTGGCATGGCACATCCTTCACTCTTTCAATGGTAAATAAACCACTGGATGAAATCAGGACTGGCAACCTTCTGAAAGGGGTGTACTGAATAGCCGACCCCTCTCCTTCCGGCATGCCGTTCCCTTGCTGACATCTTTGTGAGGTAGAAGAGGTGTATGTTCGCCTGTCAACTGTCACGTGGGAAGGGCCACTGACCCTCACAGGCATGGTGGCCCAGCCCCCAAGGGTGTGCTAAAGAGCCATGGCTTATGCACCACCTTGGGCACTGACCAGACAAGCTCACGCTCATCAACTCTGCAACCATCAATCAAAGAAGTGGGATCCATCAGGTATCATCCAAGGTAATTCTGATGACATAGAAAGTATATGTAGAATAAAATCATGAGATCAAAAGAAGGAGAAAAGGCTAACAAACCAGATACCAAAGAAATTAAGGATTATATCTTTCCCTTTCTTCCCCTACTGGGGAAAAAAAAAAAAAAGAGGAAATAGCACATTTTCTTTTTTTCCTTTTTATTTATTTTCCTTTTTTTAGAATAAAAAGAATGAAAGAGAAAAAGAGGAAGAGATTTTAGAAAAAGAGAGAAAAGGAGAAAGAAAGCAACAGCAAAAGAAAGAAAAAAATGAAACAGAAAGAGGAAGAGATTTTAGAAAAAGAGAGAAAAGGAGAAAGAAAGAAACAGCAAAAGAAAGAAAAAAAGAATGAAAGATAGAAAGAGGAAGAGAAAGAGGGAGAGAGAATGGGATTCTTGTTTTATTGCCCAGGCTAGAAAACAGTCTAAAAATGCATATTAAAAACCTCTTTTATGCCAATAATCGTGTTTAACAATGGAGACAGGAAGGAATAGGGGATGAAAATAACAAATAAGCAGCCAAGCA
>CAUYQU010009630.1:0-37885 GCA_963574635.1 Cheracebus regulus | reverse complement strand
TAAGCACAATTATTGGCATAAAAGAGGTTTTTAATACCCATTTTTAGACTGCATTCTAGCCTGGGCAATAGAACAAGAATCCCGTTCTCTCTCCCTCTTCCTCTTTCTCTCTTTCATTCTTTTTTTTCTTTCGCTCTTTCTTTTTTCTTTCTTTCAAAAAAAAATAATAATCAATGACTTCTCTCTAAATTTCCATTCTCTGGCGAGTAAGGGGAAAAGCAACCTTCCCACTGGTACTGAGAGGCTCCTCCAAATAAAGGAAGGGATTGGCACTGGAATATTGGGCAATATGATAAAACTTAGTATGGAAAAATGTTTCTGTAAAATTATTGTGTTAAAGAAGCAATCCAGGGGGAAAGAAAATCATAGTATTTATGTTTCTTTTACATATACAATGATTAAACTCCCTTCAAAATAAAAGCCCCTCTTCCCAGTCTATGTTAAACTTGTCCTAGAGAGTTATGATTTCCTCCGTCTTTCATTATCCTCCTCCCCTTTCAAAGAAAATCAAATACCAAATTAAGAATTGTTTCTTGTTTTGAGACAGGGCCTTGCTCTCACACGTGTTGGAGTACAGTGGCACAATCACAGCTCACTTAACCTTGAATTCCTGGGCTCAAATAATCCTCTCACTTCAGCCTCCCATGTAGCTAGGAGGATGCACCACCATATCTGGCTACTTTTTTTTTTTTTTGTAAAGACAGAGTTTTGCCATGTTGCCAAAGCTGGTCTCTAACACCTGGGCTCTAGTGATTCTCCCACCTTGGCATCCCAAAGTGCTGGGATTACAGATGTGAGGCACTTCATCTAGGCAGATATTTTATTTTTTAAAAATAATACATGCCACCATTTTAAAATATAAAGAGATGTAGACATACATAAAGAAAAAAAATTAAGCTTTTCAAATCACGCCACCACCATTAACAGTAGAGAAGCAATTTCTACGTATTTTTCTAAGCATACACATAAAAACAGAAGAATAAATAGAGAAAATCTTTAATATAGAAAACTCTATATGTGATATTTTAATTAAAGTAAACTTTAATATTACATGAAGTTAGCAAAAGAAAAAAACTGAATTTCAACTATTTTTAGGAGGTATTACCTTCCAAGATAACTCACCAAAATTTACAGAATATATTACTAAAAACATAAAGAAGATTGGTGTTATTATTTATCTCTGTTTTTTTGTTTTTTGAGACAGAATCTTGCTCTGTCGCTCTGTTGCCCAGGCTGGAATACAGTGGCGCCATCTTGGCTCACCGTAACCTCTACCTCCCAGGTGCAAGCAATTCTCAAGCCTCAGCCTCCTGAGTAGCTGGAACTACAGGCACAGGCCACCACACCTGGCTAATTTTTGTATTTTTAGTAGAGATGGGGTTTCCCATGTTGGCCATGCTGGTTTCGAACTCCTGACTTCTCAGGTGATCCACCCACCTCAGCCTCCCAAAGTGCTGGGATTACAGGTGTGAGCCACCATGCCCAGCCTGGTGTTACTATTTGAACTCTCTCCTGGAGATTTACTCGGTAAAACTGCCTTCTTCCTATGAAAAATGAGAACATTATTCTTCCCATTTTCTCCTTCATTTATGATTTTTTGCTATTTTTTTATCACATATTGTATAAGAAAGGGTTAACTGAAAAGATCTGGGTTGATCAAATTGTGCATTCCCAAGAAAGGCCTATTTGCATGACTGGCCCTTCACCAGCTCCTGTGTATTGAGCTCATGGAATTTCTGAGTAATATGAGTGTTTTTGCAAGCCTAGGGCCTTGAGTCAGACAGTATCAGTTGGTCTAGATAGTTTGTGCTAAGAATATAATTTACGATGAACACTTGCTTTCCCTCTGGAGGTCTGGAGCCCTGGTAACTAAGTCAGTGATGTAAGTATTGTGTGCCTGTGTGACTGACCCCCGGCAAAAACCCTGGACTCCAGGGTTGCTTCCCTGGTTGGCAACACTTTGTGTGTGTTGCCACACATCATTGCTGGAGAAATTAGGCACATCCTTTGTGATTCAACCGGGAGAGGACTATTGGAAACCTGTGCCTGGTTTCCTCTAGACTTTGCCCCCATGTGCCTTTTTCTTTTGCTAATGTTATTCTGCAACTTTTGCTCATACTCATAAACCATACTCATACATATACTCATTTCTGGGTCCTATGAGTCCTTCTAGAGAATGAAGCGGATTGAGAGTGGTTTGTGGACCTCTGACACACATATACTTTCTTCTATATTTAGAATGTGTACCATGTATTTACTGTATATTTAAATGTTGCCACTATTCATTTATGAGCATCTTTATTTCATCTTTTAAATACTTGGATTTTATTGTAATGTCTTAATTTTGGGGGGAGAGGTGTAAATTTATCAAGTTAAGAATAAGCTAGATTACCCAGGATTTTTTAAAATTTTTATGAGTACATAATCATGATGTAAATAATATAGGTGTATATATTTATGGCATACATGAGATGTTTCGATACAGGCATGCAGTGTGAAATAAGCACATCATGGGGAATGGGGAATCCATACCCTCAAGCATTTATCCTTTGAGTTACAGACAATCCAGTTACACTCTTTAGGTTATTTTAAAATGTACAGTTATTGTATGATAGCAACATTTTTTAAAAGAGCTCACTTGTGTTATATTAAGTTATTATACGGTAACAACTTTTTAAAAAAGAGTTCATTAGTGTTATATTACCAAAGTTTGTTCTTATTTGTGAATGTCTGCTTGTGCTCTTTACATTTCAGTTACATTATGGTTGCAGGTAATTCTTGTCCCATTTTATTTTATGCTTAATTTTATAGATATTGCTTTGTGTAATGTGATGGTATAATGCCAACAGTCTACCTTATAGGTGATAAATGATGTAAATTTTACCTATAGGCCTTAAGAATATTATTTTAATCCTTGAAGTCCAATGACTTGATCAATACATATCTCAGCATTGAACACAATGTAGTTTTCTTACAACTTAACTTGCTCATTCAAACTTCAGAGTCAGTTCTTAATATAAGGAAAAATTTCTGGTTTGATACTTTTAATTTTTTTGTTGAAGTACTTAGTTTTTCTCTTTCAGGGATCCAATTATACCATCTGCCCTCCTTTTATCTCAGTTTCTCTATGATGAATTTAATCTCTGACTTTTTCATCAGCATTCACTGTGATGATCTCCAGCACTTTCCCTCTGGCAATATTTCAATTTTTAGCCATATCTTCTCCACTCCCTGTTGTTACTAATTATTTCAAATTAGTTATGTTTTGGCTCTCCATCGTTTTTTGTTTTTTTTGTTTTGTTTTGTTTTTTGTTCGCCTTTAGTCTACAATCACCCTTTTCCTTTCAGATAATTTTTTTTTAAGTTATGGCATTAATTTTTTTAAGTTAATCAATAATGCAAATTGAGCTATAGAATGTAGCTCATGGGAAATTTTCTGTTCTTTTGCTTTTCCTCTAGATCAAATTCTTTGATTTTTCTAAGCTTTCTCCTTTCTTTATTTTTAACTTTATTATTCGATTGCTTTCCATTTATATTGCCACGTCATTCCCTCTTACCTTGCTTACACTCAGGCATTCTCTGACCAGAGTTTCTAATTGTTCAGATACAGTTTCAATGACTTCTTGCCACCCAGAATTATCTACAGTTTAATTGTGTAGTATTTCAAGTCCTATATACCTTTATTCTGTAGCTTCAAAGATGGCAGAATATGTAAAGGAAATAGAGGGGAAATATAAAAACCTCTGTCAAGGCTATGTGTAAACTTCACTTAGCTATCTGGACTGTGGTCTTATTCCTGAAGCTTTGTTAAGTGTCCTATTCCTGCAGTCACCCTGCCTGGTTAAAGAGAACATCCCAAGGCAATGGTGGCAAATCCATGTGCTCCTAGTGACTTCTCTTTTGATTCTCAGTCCTGTTGTCTGTTTCTGTTACATATTTTTTTTCTCCTATAGCCATTTTCACTACTCTTCAGTTTTCAGTGGGAACAGGCAAGAATATCTACTAAGTTTCTTTTCATATTTAAGGATATTAGCAATAACTCTCAGCATTTTAACCAACTGGATAGTACTATACCTTAGGAACACAAGCAGGGCTAGTAGGCTTATCATGCTTTACCATTCCTCCTGGCTTAGCTTCAGAATCCTCTGTCTTGCTCCTAATTTTTGGAACTTATGACATTGGGTTGTGCCACTTTTCTTACTTTAGGCTAATGATTATTTGGTTGATATACTCTTTTTTGTTTAACTTGAAAGAGAAAACCTCTGGCAGGCAAGTTTTCTTCTATGATTTTCCCACTTCCCTTTCTTTTCTTTTC
This sequence comes from Cheracebus regulus, assembly GCA_963574635.1. NCBI lineage: Eukaryota > Metazoa > Chordata > Mammalia > Primates > Pitheciidae > Cheracebus > Cheracebus regulus. The sequence goes on along the minus strand of CAUYQU010009630.1, from coordinate 33,570 downwards.
TTTTCTTTGGAGAGGGAGATGGAATTTCACTCTTGTAGCCCAACCTGGAGTGCAATGGTGCGTTCTTGGCTCACTGCAACCTCCGCCTCTCGGGTTCAAGTGATTCGCCTGCCTCAGCCTCCCAAGTAGCTGGGACTGCAGGCGTGCACCATCATGTCTGGCTAATTTTTGTATTTTTAGTAGAAACGGGGTTTCATCATGTTGGCCAAGATGGTCTCGATCTCTTGACCTCGTGATCCACCCACCTTGGCCTCCCAAAGTGCTGGGATTACAGGCGTGAGCCCCCGCGCCCAGCCCCATTCCCCTTTCTTTAATCAAATTAGTACATCTGAACATCCAAAGAGATAGAAAATAACCAAAACTTAGAGCTCAAATGTGTTTAATTTTACTAATGCATATATTGTTTTAGGTGTGATGAAGTCCTCATCAAAAAGAAAAGTGAAAACTATAAGGAAAATAGACTGTAGGAAGAGAACAATAACCAGAATCTTCTTGTCTACAATTACAAGGAAGTGATACCATTTACATCTCCTAGAGTCTTGAAAGACAAAGGCAGTTTGGCAGGTAGTAACAGGAAAGAAGTAAAACTAAAGTACTAGAGTATGCAATTAATGTGATATCGCTGGTGAACACAGGAGGCCCACGGGCACTGATAGAGTATTATAAGCAATTAGCTCCATAACTTGACAAAGAGGAAATTGCTGCTCTCATTTTGTTCTTAGCATATCAAGCCGAATTCATTCCTATCACTATACTCCCACCAGCCCTTACATCATCTCCTATGAAAAAAAGACATGCTCCTGGTCAACCTTGCAAGCAAATTACCACCAAATAACCACATCACTCACCATTTTCTCTTTTTGTACCTTCAAGACACTCTCCTGCTCATTCATGCAGCAATTGGCGTCACATATCGCTTAAGTGTGTTTTATTCTGACAAAGCTTCCAAAATACCCAGATTGCTTTCCCTCTACCCAAACTGGGCTGAACATAAACTGTGTGCAAATCTATTCAGGAATGCCTGCCAGGTTCTAAATCTGTATTTTGAAACAGCAGGAGCAACATAAATCTCCAGCTCCAAACAGACCCAAGGGTCATAGGGAATCATCAAAATGGATGTGGGGTGATGTCCTCCCTCTTGCGGACAAGGTGAAAACTAACTTTACATTCTCAACAGCATTGCCATTACATATGGTCATATTGGTTTCTCATTCCCCAAAAGCTAGAACATTCTAAAGGGATGACAACAATTTTGATTGATAGTTCTCACTTTAAGAAAAGCAGGCATGTACTCTTCCATACTTTTAATATTCAAAAGAGAAAAAAAATGGAATACAGAAATTCGAGTTAATAAATACACACTTTCTAATAGAATGTCCATTACCAAAAAGTTTATAGAGCCTTTTCTTAAATAGCAATTTTTACTACTGAATTTTAAAATATGACTTAATTTATAAAAATTAAACATAACACAATCCAGAACTCTATCAACTGCTTGCAATGATATTTGTTCTTTCGTTCAATGGCTAATACCTAATATGTGACAGACACTATACTGAAATTGGGGGAAAGCACAAATAGCACGTTCTCTGTTATTAACAGGGAATATAGCAAGTGGGAGCTGCAGACTCAAACAGGTAAACTGTTATACTTGAAGAATATAGAAAATGTGATAATTCCACTCAGGTGTCTGTACAAAGGTATAGATGAGAATTATTAGGAAGGAGGCCTGTCACCTGTGTTTCAAGAATATGAGTCAAGTGCAAAGAGAGGAGCGGGAAGGCACTCTGACTGAGGAAACAGCATATGTGCAAGCACAGCTTTCACAAGTGCATGAAATGAAATCATCTATTGAGCACAGAATCTGGTAAATGATAGTTACTAGGTGAGTGCAAAGGTAATTGCAGTTTTTGTCATTGCTTTTAATTGCAAAAACCGCAATTACTTTTGCACCAATCTAATACCCTGCAGAAAATTCAAGGTTCAGGAGGAATTTGGTGTGGCTAGAGTGGATTAGAGTTTGTCAACAGTGACACTGCTGATATTTTGAACCAGATAACTCTTTGCTGCAAAGGCTATCTTGTGTATTGTGGGATATCTAGCGGTATCCCTGGCCTCCACCCACTATATACCTGTGGCACTCCCTTTTGTCATGACAATGAAAAACATCTCCAGACACTGCCAAATGCCCTTCCGGGGGAAATGTCACCCCCAGTTGAGAACACCTTGACTACAGCACATAAAAAAGAATGGTAAAATTTGAGATTGGAGAACATATAGAAGACTGTAAAAAGCACAGTTAGGAAGTTTAGATATTAGTCAATATAAAGCATTTTTAGACAGAAAGTAGCATGATCAGACCTGCTTTTTAGACTAACTCTGGTAATTCAGGGAAGACAGAGTGGTGTGGTAAGAGACTAGATGCAATCTTTCCAATTTTCTTCCAGATACTTTTGTCATTGCTTTATTGTGCAAACATGTTATAAAATTTCAAAATACAACCATTATAAATGACAGCAGTATGTTTCTGAGAATTGCTCCAACTCTGAGTCAATTCAAGAAAGCTCTATTGTACTGAACTGTGATTACATATATGGGTCAGCCTCCCATTCAGAATCATTGCTTGGTGTGCTGTCACTGTAAGCATGTGAGCTTGGAATTAGAAGTTCTGGGTGGAATTCCAGGTCTGCAAGTTATTTCATGGTAAAACCTTGTTGGGCCTCAGTTTCCCAAGTATAATCATAACACTGAATCAGTCAGGAAACTGTTAAAAAACAGATGACCCATTTGAATTGTGCCATTTGATGAAAGTTTAATAAATGTAAGATCTAAAAGGTATAGGTAAGAGACAGTGGGCTCTCTAGGGGTAATGCAGCATTCAGGAAGTGTTCAGAGGAAGGGAAAGAGATAGAGTGAGTCGTGACCTTGGGGCCAAGAGACAAGCCAGTTGGCAGCTTTTCCAGGAGCCAGGAAATTAAACGCCCAGATCTCATTCTCATCCTTTGCTTTCATCTTCCATGAGTATTTTTCACTGGACAAACTCAACAGAAATACAGAAGGCAAGGGAGCTGTCAATGCAATCCATATAGAATCACATCCCAAGGTACAAAACTGAATGAAGAAGAGTAGAGAAAGTTGGGAAATAGATTCAGAGTTGCAAAGAAAATGTATCCAGCACAAAGGCAAACCCTGAAGTATTATCCAAACCATGCCTGATATTAATGCATGGTCAGTACACACTGTATACATATGTATGCACATGTGGGTCTGAATTTCCTTGAGGTGTAGAGATGGCCCATTGCTTCCATGAGAGGATACTTCCATGTTACAGTAGCACTGGTCAGTAGAAACAGCCTTGGTGTCAGGAGACCTGTGCTCCATTCCCAGCTCTACCTCTCACAGGCATGCAACTGTGAGACCTCACTTTTCCCTTATGTAAATCTGGAAGTATATTTAAAAACTACGTAAGAAAATCTGTTTGAAAGGGCTCTGCAATTCAAACTGTAAAGTGGAACATAGGTGTAAAGGGTTAATTACAATTCTTTGTTAGTCTTCCTCATCATTATGAAGTCTACTTTGATTAAATAGAGAAATAAGGGCGACATTCTGCTATCTTCTGTTCTCAAATTCCCCATACGATGGATCTACTTTGACAATCATGGGAGAGGTTGCATTCAAGAATCGAAAATTAAGTCTTTTATATTTCTTTGAGGGTAAGAATGACTCATAGCAGTCATGGGCAGACTATGTTCAGTGACTGAGCCTGATATCATGGTCTGGTTATGCTAGTCATCTTGAACAGCACTGTTGTACGACATTCTCATTTTTTTTTTTTTTTTTTGCTCAAAGCTTGCTGCCTCACTCTGCCATATTCTTTTTCTCAGTATTTCAGAGAATACATTTACTCTCTCATTATCACTGACAATAACTGGTTAGTAAAATTTGAATAAAGGCTTTACCTCTGAACCATAAAGATGTTTGACTGCAGATACAGATCTGTAATAGATAGATTTGTATACCTATTTCCTTCATTTTATTCTAAAATATTATAAAATATCATTGAGCTGATTTTGAAAAATGATTAATGGTCAACTGAATGCTTGATTTTGTTGTCTTATCTATGCTAGGTGTTAATGATTTTGATTTCCAGATGACTGTGTTGAAGGTCTAGATAACTGAACTGTTCCACACAGTTGTACTCATTAGAATATGGGTGCTTTCATATTACATGAGGCCAGATCAGAGAAATAAATTATTCAGGGTAGCAGAAGAAAATATACTTTTTTCTTGCCAATTGTTCCACAATGAACCAGTTCAACAAACCTCTATTCTATACATACTTCTTACAAGGACAGACTAGATCATTAATACAACATGAACCAAAATTATGTTGGTCTAGGATATAAAAAACATTTCCTAGAAAAGTTAAGCTAATGAAGAAAATTTAGGAAGTCTAATAAACTGATTAAAGAAAATCGATTTCTGGTCACTTTATCAAAACAGGCATAGAAGTTGTCACATTACTTTCCCTGAATTGCATAGAAATTTAGAGTTAGAAAGAAAGTTGAAATTTACCTGCATTGAAACCTGTTATTTTGTACCTGAGGAAACTGAGGTAATATTTTAAGGCCTTGATTTCCTTTCTTATACAGATATGAAAAAGTTTGCTTTTTATTGTCCTTATTTGGGATCCTACTTCTTCCAAAATCAGATAATACAAAATCAACAATATTTTAAAACAGATGATTAAATACATTTGTGTATATATACACATACACAAATGTATGTAAAACACATAAATATCTATTGAGTCACCTGGTTCAGAACATTGCTTTTGTGTTTTGTGAATATTGAAATATATGCTATTATAACACTTCTTAAGCAGAGTTAGCTATGGAATGAGAATACAAAAGAATGGTGACAGAGCCCGACGTTGCATATAACTCACACAAGACATGAAATAAAATATATCTTTTTTAGTAGATGTGGCTAAGAGAAAAAAGAGAATTAATCAAGAAAAATATCACAACTCTAAATTTGTGTACAGCAGAATCTACAGTTACCCAGGTTAATAAACTGTCCCTGAATTTGAATTCATATATATATAGTTTTATAGATCTTAGAATGTTATTGGAGTAACTATTGGATGCTCTATAATGTATCAAAGCTGACACATCAATACATCAATCCCCAGGCCAACCTCAGGAGAACATGCTCTTCTTGGGAGATGACTACATTATTTGTAGTATTAGTTCCCAAATCATTAGGGTAGATTTAATATGTCAATATTTGAGCTTATTTGTTCAACACGTAGTTTTTGAGTACATATTATTTGTCCCAGGCTCTGTTCCAGACCATGGAGATCTAAACAAATAAAACAAATTTCCTACCTTGTGGAGCTTTAATTTTTGCTACAGTCACATTATGTAATGGCTGAATAGAAGTAACCTTGTTAGTCTGAAATACGAATGGTAGTTATTGTAAGACACTGTGGAGAAGACTAAACAACAGCAACCAGTCAGTAGAAGGATAATCATTTGACTGGATACAGGCATATCACATCTCAGATTTTCCCATTCTCAAGCCTTCTAACAATATCATTTTACAGAAACTTTATCTAGAAGGATAAGGTACCAGGTAGTTCCATCAAGGTATAAGCCATGGCTGTGAGGTATCCAACAACTGTGTGATTCATTTGTTCATAAAGATGGCGGTACATGCTATGGCCACCGCAGTAATAGGATTGTGGGGTGGGTATTAAGCAAAGTCTAATGTTGTCCTTAGCTTGCCAAACACAACAACAACAAAGTTGTAACTGTCTGGCAGATGACTAGGATGCATCATACACAGGCTGCTGCTGCAGCAACAACGAAGAACGTAGCTAAAATTAAGTTATAAACACTTCTTGTCAAAGCTTCATTTCTCTATAAACAGAAAGCTGTTTTATAGGGCTGTCAAAGTATATTGTGAATTATATTACCAGTCCACAGCTGATGAGTTTATAAGTCTACAGGGAACAAGTAATCTGGCTCCGTCACCATGTTTAGCTTGCCAGAATTGCAAGTGAGGCACACCAACCTGAGAAATATTGCCAAAACTTAGAAATGAGTGGGCCAAGAATAGCACTGGAGGAGAAGACGGAAAGTACAGGGTACATAGCATTAATTTGTTTCCTTTCCCTTTTGGATCTGTCTTAATGACTCAGTGACACTGTTCAGCCGTCTTTGAGTCAACAACTAATTATACTGTAAAATACTAGATGATCAGGGGTGTGTCTGATGAAGGGGTGGAAAATTTCCAGTAAAAATAAAAATGTCTCCTCACATTATTGTACCATCCTCAAAATGTTTTGCTTCTTGTTTATTTCTCTAGCTAACAAAAGCTATCTCTTTTCGTTTTATATTTTTATTTTTCCCTAATTGGAGTAGACTCATTTTTCTAAAACAAATCGAATTATATCACTTTCAATGGCACCATTGTTCTTACTACTTAGCCTTGAATTCTAAATCACAAGTGATCTGGCCCTTGATCCTATCTCCAGCCCAATGGCCTGCCCCTGTTGTTTCTTTCACTTTTGCTATAGAATACACTCTTGGCTCCTGGAATATGCCCTGCCCCATGACTGTGCTCAGGTCGCTCCCTTTGTATAAAATGTTCTCAGCCTATCTTCTAAGAATAAGCAAGGCTCACTGACTCTACCGTCATCCAGTTCTCTCCTCTCCCAAGTCTTCTCCTATAGTCCACGTCCCCATCCTCTGTCTTCTAACTAAACTTCTGAAATCATCTCCTAATTATCCCCTCTACATTTATTCTTTGCTCTCAATAGTGGGTTCTCCACATGGCAGCCAGAACATTCACCTCCTACCCTTGTTATCCCTTCCCATGCTTCCTAATGCACTGGGAATAACTTTGTATTCCTTGGCTGGCTGGCCAAGTCCCACATGATTTGTTTCCTTGCTAAAGGATGATCTTATGTCCAGGTTTGGCCAGTCTCACTTCACTTCTGTTGTCCTGGTTTAACTATTAATAGCACCACCTTTTACTCAAAAATGTGCCAGTTTGGACTTAACCTTACTTTATAGCTCATCTTCTACAATTGCCTCCTTCTCCATTACAGCCCAGCATGCTGGCCTACTTTTGTCTCCTTAAACATAAACATACTAATTTGTTCTTGCATTTAGGCATTCAGCCAACCCGATTCCTCAGCATGGAATTACCTGCTCCTCATTCATTTTGCATGGCTGGTTCTTTCCCATTCAGGCCCTAGCCCAAATAGCTTAATTATCATCTTCTCAGAAAGGTATTCCCCAGTCTTCCTGTCTCGCTGGGCATATGCTATCATATCCGCTCATTTATTTTTCATGACAATACTTAAAATACTAATTCTTTTTGTTTGGGTTTTTTGGTTATGGGGTGTTTTTTTTTTTTTTTTTTTTTGCTCATGTGTTTATGTGACTTCTTCTAGGCTGTAAGCTCCATAAATGCAGATATCTTTTCTTTTTTACCATTATGCAGCAATTTTCTAGAAGAATGTCTGGTTCATAGTAGATGCTCTATAAAATAGATGGTGGATAAATAAAAAATCTTTGAGCATCACCTTCTCTATGAAGCCTATACTGAAGGCTACCTGTGCTCTTCCCAGGTAAGATGACCACCCTTTCCCATGGCCTTCTATCTGGTACATACATTCATTATTAGCGGTGCCTACAGAACTGTTTTGTGTGTGTGTGTTTTAGTTTAGTTTACGTTTGCCTCTCTCAATTCTGTAAGCAAACTGGAAGGCCAAGCGTATTTTCTGCTCATTTTTTGTTTTAGTTGTTGTTTTAAGCTTTTTATTTCAAACTTACATACTTATAGAAAAGTTACAAAAATTATACTAAGTTTCTTACACCCCTCACCATACTTCCCCTAATGCTAATAATCTCTTACATTACCATAGTATGATCATCAATAATAGCAAATACGCATTGCTTCAATATTTTAAACTTCAGGCCTTATTCAAATCTTACAATTTTCCCATTCATATGCGTTTTTCTTTCTTCCTGTTCTAGGATTCTACATCACAAGAGCTGGTATTTTGCTCTGCTCTCCTCTGGTCCACAATAGTTCCTCAGTCTTTTCTTGTCTTTCATGCCTTTTTAAAGAAGACTAATCAGATGTTGTATCAAAGATCTTCATTTTGGTTTTGTCCAGTGTTTTTTCAGGATTGGAGAGAAGTTATACGTTTTTGGCAAGAACATCATAAAAATGATATTGTGGTCTTTTCAGTGCATTCTATCAAGGGGTTCATGATATCCATATGCCTTGTTCCTGGTGATAATTTCCTGCTTATTTGATAACGCCAGTATCTTCCAGGTTCCAGTCTCTCCAGTTTTAAATGACTATTTTCCTTTGTAGTTGATACACGTATTAGAGAAGATACTTTGAGTCTACGCAAATATTATTCTCCTGAAACTTTTAGCCACTAATTTTAGCATCCATCAGTGACCTTGTTTGCAACATTACTGTGATGTTTGTCTACTGGTGGATCCTCTCCTTCCCTATTTCCTCCTACATTTATGAGTTGGAACTCAAGTGTGTTCTTATTCATGTGTGACTCTATTTGCCAGTGCTTATTATGACATCTGAACATGCATGTATCTCTACGAGTGTAGATTAAACCAGCACAGTTAACTTCTCAGCCTCTCTACGAGGCCGGCCTGCCACATTATTAGCTCTGTGACTGGATAAGTCACTTGATCTCTCAGTTGGGTCTCAGGTTTCTCATTGATGAAATAAGGATAATATTAGCTGATGACTCATTAGCTTCTGGGAGAATATTCAGCTCATTCCTCATCCATTCACTCAGGCACTTGAGATACAACAAATGAGAGAGACAACACGCCCGACTTTATGAAGGTCCTTAGACCCAGTCCCTGTTACCTATTAGGCACAGCAAGGCTCTGAAACTGTTTTCTACAGTTACAATTTAGAATTTCCTGGTCAATCTTGATTTCTTGGGATTGCAAAAAGCTTTCAGTAGAAGCTCAGATTTGATTCCTTTCCAACCAGAGGCATTGTTTTTCAGTTTTCACTGACAGGAGAATGATCAAAGATGTGCCCCGCCTTCCAGAGATGTGAGATATTAGTAATTAATTTCTCCCAAACATACCAAAATTCTAGTGGGAGAGCTCGATTAAATCACAAGTAAAATCTTTAATGAAAGGTAAATGTTAAAAGTTCTTACAGGAGGGCTCTCTTTTCTTTAAACCACTCCTTTCAGGTTCTACTCTATAGAGGAGCTGGATCACTGTCACGTGGGCCAGAGGAAATATTTGAAAATGGAGAAAACTGTAGCTGGTAAATGTTATTGCTAGCTCTGGGAGGTGAGTCCTGCAAGGCTAATACCAACTTGCTGGAGCTTGGCAGGCCCCTGGGGAAGCCCAGAAGAGCAGGCAAGCTGATCATGCAATCCCAGTCCAAATGTCACTCTAACATTTGCAGAGCTGTGTGTAACTGCTTAAGGAGAGGTTTCCAATGAGAAGGTCAAGGATGGAAAATCTGTTTGGGGAGCTGAAGGATGTATTTGGGAAGGTACAGTCATTTTGTAAAGTATTCTTATCCCTTCATGTGAGAAGGCTGTTCTGTTTTGGTTTGTATTATATGAACCTGTGTGTTTTTTCCTGTTAGCTATTATTCATATAGACAGATAATCCTTCAGGAAGGCAAATGCCAATCTCTGCCCTGATTTTACCAGGGAAGAAGAGATTCTATATCATTCTGAACTCTATTATTACATGGCTTTTGTTTTTACTTTTGTTCTTTTATGTTCCTAATTAGCTTTGTGTGTCTATAGTTGACCTTTGATATTTCAGAATGTAACATTCACAATTTTAACATTTCCAAATGAGTCTGAGTAGTTATGATATGTTGCCATATATAATTCTGTTGAGTCATCAATTTTAATCAGTCCCACTGAGAGCAGGGAGTGCAAGAACTTCGTGAATAAATCCAGTAGAGCACTCAGCACACACATCTAAGTGAGGTTGAGAGCTTCTTTAATTTTGAAATATTTCAAACAAGTAGAAATAATAATATAATAAATATCTGTGTACTTATAACCTGGCTTTTTATTAATTCCAAACATTCTAGTATATTTGTTTCAGATTTTTTTTAAGAAATAAATTATTACAGGCATAGGTAAATATTCTTGTAGAAGTCCCACTTTCTTCCTTTTAGAAATATGTCCATGCACATTTTTATATTATTAATATATATGAAACTACACATGAAACATTTTGGATTATTTTCAGTGCTTACAAGCTTCATCTAAATAGTATCATTTATTAATGATATTTAGTAATTTGCTTTTTTCATTCAAGAGCATGACTTTGAGGTTCACTAATGTTGCATGTAGCTCTTGTTTGTCTTGCTCCAGCGTTGGATATTATAGAGATACTACAATTTATTTATGTATTCTTTGATTTAGATTTTTTTCACATAACAAGCAGTGTACATTCTAATAACTAGCTCAACGTGAACTTGTTTGAGTTTCCCTTAAGTGTTTAAATAAATACACAATTGTTAGGCCAAATGTCTTGTGTAGCTTCAATGCTACATTGTATTTCAAAGTAGCTGCCTCAATTCACATCCCCATTCTTTAACATATGAGAGCTCTCAATTCTCCTCCCTGTCAACACTTAATATTGTCAGAATTGTACATTTTTGCTACTCTGGTGGTTTGAAATAATATTTCAGTGTTGTTTGAATTTGTATTCTCAAGGTTCTACTGTGGCTGTACATGCTTTTATATGTTATATATTAACTATTCATTTTGGTTTTGTCATCTGTCATTTGCTTATTCATATCCTTTGTTCATTTTGCATTGGGCTGTCTTTTGTTGACATGTAAAAGGTCATTATACAATTTATAATACCAATCCTTTGGGTATTGTGTGCATTGCCAATGTTTTCTCCAAGTCTGTAGCTCATCTTTTAATTTATCATGTCTTTCCTGGAATATAAGTTTTAAAATTAATTGTAATCTAATGTACGAATACATTTTTAATGACCTATGTTTTTTTTCCCTCTTTTAAGAAATCTTTCCCACATGTAGGTCTTAGAGCTAATCACCATTATTCTAAAACTTTTAAAGTTTTTCATTTTACATTTAAATTTGTATGTACACCTAATTTATTTTCATGTGTGATATAAAATGAAGTCTAATTTCATTTCATTTTTTTCCCCATACAGATAAAAGTTATTCCAGAACCATCCATTGGTTGACTAGTTCATTAACTAATGATTTTAAATGTCTACCTGGGTGGGCATCAATTTTCCATACTGCAAGGGACAGTTACTGAGCTCTGTTGTGCCCCACAGGCCTGCATGCCTATTTTGTACCTATGTGCCACTGTCTCAATTATTTTGGAGATAAAATATGTCTTGATTTCTAGTTGGGCAAGTCTTTTCTCTTGAGTTCCCCCTCCCACTCCTGAGTTATCTCAGCTATTTTTGGCCTCTTGATCATATATGAATTGTGGAATTAGCTTGTCAAATTCCAGAAATAATTCTGTTTGAGTTTTGAGTGGAAATGTATGGATTTATAGAAAAATTTAGAAAAAAATTTGGCATCTTTGTGTTGTTGAGTCTACCCATACATAAATATGGCCAATGTTGATGGCTTATTCAGGACTTGATAATCTTCAATAATATTTTGTCTTTTTTTTTCATAAGGGTCTTGAATCTTTTATTCTATTATTCTTAGCTACCTTACATTTTTGTCACTATTATATGTGAATTTTTTTTCATTCTACATTTTAATTGGTTATTATAATTGTAGAGAGAGGCTGATTAGATTTACATGTTTACCTTGTACTCAACAAACTTGTGTAAATCATTTTTAGTCTAATAGTCTGCCTATAAACCCTTATGGACTCTCTGCAAATAAAAGTACTGTAGATTCCTCTCCAATCTTTTTGCTTGTTTTTTTTTTCCTTATTCCATTGACTAGTTTTTTCATTTCAATAATCAATAGGAACAATAATAGTATTCATTCTTGCTTTGTTACCAATCTGAATGTATATGACATTTGCTGTAGTGTGTTGGTAGCTTGTTTTTATGGTAAAAATGTTCTACTCCAATCTAAGCTTGCTCAGATGAGCTTTAATAAATATACTAACTATATTTAATGTTTCTACTGTTTAAAAATAATTTTGCTTTTGTTCCTTTATCTTTAATATCACCATCTTATATTAAATTTAATATATTATATTATGCTATATCATCTTCACACTCCTGAGAAAAATCTATTTTTAAGATACATTTTTTAAAATACTGTATTAAATTTGCTGGTATGTACACCAGAAATTCTAATAGAATCGTATATTTAATACACATACAGTTGTACTTTAGAATAGAAGATGGTTTAATGGTATTAAATTGGGTCTGTGTTGGTTTCTATCCAAGTTGATTTCATTTTCTGGGGTCCTTGTTAGAAGTGAACTCACCACTACAGAGTGTCCATATTTGGACTGTGGTTCTAGTGGGTTTCAATATTTAAAATAAATATGCCAGGCACATTTTAAGTGTGAATTAACTATCTGTAGAATGTATAGGTCATTAATGCTTGAATGAAAGAAAATAAGAAGAGGTAGAAAAAAGAAATAAAAGAAGGGAAGAAGGGAGAATTTTTATGGTAAGGTTTCAGAATGTACTCATATTTTCTGGTAAAATAGTTTGTTAAGAGGAAACAAACAAAAACCCTGGAAAAATTAGCTTGTATAAAATTCATTCTATTTCAGATCTGCTTTAAGAAGAAAGTAGTTGCTCAAAATTTTTTCTAATACTTAAGAAATAAAGACATAATTTGTGCATCTGACCAAAAATTGTATTTTGGCCTAAAATTAACTACACTGAGGAAGGAGTATCTGTCTGATGTCCTTTTTTAAGATCTGAAAAAAAGGAAATTCTGTTATTTCACCCCATGAATTGCAACCTCTAGGATTCCTTAGACTTTAAAGTAAATTCCGTGTGTCAGACTTTTCTATTATTGAAAATGCAACAAGCAGAAACCATTCTCAAAAATAGCTGTAAAGTAGAATATAAAGTATAACAAATTACTTTCTTCTAATTACTTATACAAATTCTTAAGTTATCAAGTCAGAGAACATGGCATCTCGAAGTACTGAGCTTTGTTTTAATATGATCATACTTATCTTCAGTTTATTCTTTTCACATGTCTTTGAGAGAATTCCTTCAACCTCATGCAGGTGCAGTGGCTCACACCTGTAATCTCAGCATTTTGGGAGGCCGAGGCAGGTGGATCACTTGAGGCCAGGAGTTTGAGACCAGCCTGTGTAATATGTCAAAACTCTGTTGGTCAGGCATGGTGGCACACACCTATGGTCTCAGCTACTTGGGTGAGGTAAGAGGATCACTTGAACCTGGGAGGCAAAGGCTGCAGTGAGCTGAGATGGTGCAGAAGAATGAGACTCTGGGCAACAGAATGAGACTCTGTCTCAAAAATAAATTTAAAAAAAAAAGTCCTTCAACCTAAATCTCCCTTGTCTCCCTCCAAAGAGACCACCTAATTTTTTGTTAAATGGTCAGTAAAACAGCAGCCAGGAGAAGGAGTTACCATTATCTGACCATTTAGGGTTGTCTAGACAAACGTAATCATTATTTCATTGTTTATTTTCTAAGAATGAAGATTCTAGTCTCAGAAGTCAGCATCTAAATCTCAACACTGCTTGACACAGTAGCTAGCACACAGCTGAGAGATACATGTTATTAATAGCAATTATAATGAGGATCAAACTCTCTGCTAGATAAAATAGAGGAATCAAGATGGACCCATCACATGGGAGTGTAGACTGAAAGGTCACTAAGTATGCGACTTATATTAGCTGTATTTGGAGCTCCCAAAAAAAATGGCAAAAATTGAAAAATTGAATTGAAAGTCTCTGTAAGTCAAACCTCAACTTTTGTTCTGTGCCATGTGCCCATATTAGTTGTTTTTTTATGCTGAACTAAGAATGTGTCCATTGAATAACTGTACTGAAGGCAAGTAAGGCTCTATGGAGACCCTGAGGTGAAAAGATAGGCAGAGAACAGGCATAAAAGATCTTCTGGATAATAAGAATTTGGGATTTTATTCAAAGTTCAACAGGATACCACATGAGGGCTTCTGGCTAGAAAGGAACAAGATCTGATTAATGTGTGTACATGAATGACCTCCCTCATGTCCTCAGTTTTCTCATCAGTAAAAAGAAAACATTACTATAGACCAGTGGTTTTCCAAGTAGGGTTCTGAGATCAGCAACATCAGCATCATGTGAAAACATGCTAAAAATGGATTCTCATTCCCGACCCCCAACCTACTGAATCAGAAACTCCTGGGATGGGACCCAGAAAACTATATTATAGTAATGCCCTCCAGTTGGTCTCTGGTGCGCACTAAAGTTTGAGAACCTCTGGGCTCAACAAGCTCAGATTATTTCTTTCAGTTTCAAAGTTTAATGTCTCTAATCAAGTTAAGTCCTTCATGGAGCATGTCACGAATCTTAGCAAAGTCCTTTATGAAACAGGTCACGAATCCTAGCCAACAAGACCAACAATCTAGCATTTTTACCACATCTGCTGGCCAACATTTTGTTTTAGAAAGGAATTATTCAAAGAAAAATAAATAACTACCTAATGTACAGGTCTCATGTCTGTACACATTTGATATCCTGCGCCAAATGTGTAATAAGATGAAAAAGGATTAATATAATGCCACACTGACCTATAAATTTATTCTCATAGTTATCAGAATAAATTTCTCTAAATCCTATATCCCCCAATATGATTATCTGTTCGGGTTTATGCAAAATTGCAAGACCATTTACAAGGATTATATTTGTCTCTACGTTATATAAGGATCTACACAAAGAAGGTTTTTAATCAGAGGCAGAACAATATGATTAAAGGGCAGCCCTTTGAAATTGCACAATGCTAAGTTAGAATTCTGAATTCACTAACAGTTTAAGAATCAGAGTTAAAATGTGGAAAGGGAAGGGTAGGCAATTGGCACAATTTAATAATACAGTGATCACTATACGTATACATGCTTGAAGAACTGTTCATATAATGTCATACAACTATGTTCCATAAAATAATTTCCAGACTGTATTTTACACGGTGGCTTTCAAGTTCTAACATTCTGGGTGTGAGTGTGTGATGGAAGTGGACTCTTGGTTCAGATGTAATATTGGTTCTTGGTGAATCCCTAAAGCTAACAGAATCCAATAACTGGCCAGATAGAATTACAGTAGCCCCTCTTATCCTCAGGAGGTATGTTTCTTATCCTCAGGGGATGGCGTCAGTAGACACCAGACACTGCAGGTTTACTGAACCCTGTGTGCACTCTGTTTTTTGTTCCCCTACATATGCATACCTATGACAGTTTAATTTATAAATTAGGTACAATAAGATATGAACAACAATAACTGATAATAAAATAGAGCAATTATAACAGTGTGCCAGCATCACTACCCTTGTACTTTGGGGTCAAAGTAAAATAAAGGTTACTTGAACAGCAGCACTGAAATACCACAACAGCTGATCTAACAACCAAGATGGCTACCAAGCAGCTAACAAGTGATAACATACACGGCATAGACATGCCGGACAAAAAAAAAATAATTCACACCCTGGGCAGGACAGAGCAGGATGGCACAAGATTTCACCCTGCTACTCAGAAGGAATGCAATTTAAAACATCTAAGTTGTTTATTTGTGGAATTTTCCATTTAATAGTTTTATACAAAAATTATCTGTATGAATGTGTATTATTTCACATAGTTTCATACAGTTTACATACAGCTACACACAGTTAATACAGTTCTATACTATTTCATACAGGAACTTCATACAGGATAAGTGAAACTGAGAAAAGTGAAATGCTGGATAAAAGGGGACTAGTGTATTTTAAAATACAGATATCCTCAAACATGGCCTTGTTTAACAAATTGAGAACACCTAAATAAAGGAACGTGTCTTCAAATTAAAAAGAGAATATTTTATGATAATCCACGATTAGTTATTCTTCACATCAGAGATACTTACTGACCTAGCAGAGTATTTCAGACCACCCTATCCCTCATTCCTCTAAAGTTCCAGGGGTATCCAATCTTTTGGCTTTCCTGGGCCACATTGGAAGAAGAATTGTCTTGTGCCACACGTAAAATACACTAACACTAATAATAGCTGATGAACTAAAAAAAAAAAATCGACGTTTTAAGTTTATGAATTTGTGTTGGGCCACATTCAAAGCCATCCTGGGCCGCAGGTTAGACAAATTGCTCTTAACCATGTTACTAATTTGAAACTTTTTTTATGAATATGGGATACCTTTCACCCTACTAACTTGTATAGAGGCTGAAATCTTCCACTAAATGTTGCATATATGTACACACTGAACCTCTAACAAGATTGTAAAAAGCTCTTAAACAAATACCATGGCTTTTACTTCTGTGTATTTCTCAACAGAACTGAGCATACTGCATTATACTCATTAGGTGTGGAATAAAAATATTGATTATAAATCACATTATGCAGGAAGTATATAGGCCGAAAATAAATACATTCAGGATAGACACAGATAAATCTATTGATAATATTAAATGGGTATAGTGTAATGGTTAAGAACGTGGATGGTGGAATTAAACAGTTGAAATCTAAGCTTGGTCAGTCATTAACCATGAGTTATTTAATTTCTATTTTTTATTTCTTTTTTGTCTAGAGACTCGGTTTCTCTCTTGTCACTGAGGCTAGTGTGCAGTGGCACGATAATAGCTCACTGCAGTCTTCTGGACTCAAGCAATCCTTCTGTCTCAGCCTCCCAAGTAGCTGGGACTACAGGTGTGCACCACCACATTCAGCTAATTTTGTATTTTTATTTTTTGCAAAGACAAGGGTCTCACTATGTTGCCTAGACTGGTCTTGAACTCCTGGCCTTAAGCAATCTGCCTGCCTCAGCCTCTAAAAGTGCTGTGATTATAGGGGCAAGGCACCACACTTGGTCTTAACCTCTATTTTTGACTCTCAGGTTCCTCACCTATAAAGTGGAGTTAATAGTATCCACCTCAATGAGTGCTTACAAATACTATTTACATGATGCTTAATAGTTAGAGATCAATATCTGATAGCCGTAATTAGTGATGATAACAATAGATATTTATAGCATGTCATCTAAGAGATATCTAGAATATTTAAGTTGGACAAACATGTAAGGAATCACGGTACCCCTCAAACTATTCAATTATTCCCTTTGTTCAGACAGAATATTATAGAATATAGTCTGAATAAACTCTTGAGCTCATTTATCTTGGGATATTAGAGTCTTAAAATTTATTATTAGTTAATTCACGATAAATTATTATGCAGCCACTTACAATTTACTTTAACATTTATTTAACATTCATTCCTAACATGTAACCATCATAATGCTGTGTGACTGTTGAGTCTACTGGCTCAACAGTCTGGCATAGCCAATTCCATATTTCTGGGAAACATTACAGGAGCTAAGGAATGCCAGGTATAAAGCATGGAAATATGAAAATAAGTATAGGAATTATTAAAAATGAAAAAAACATCAAAAATAAATAATTGTGTTTTCGTTTCTCGGACTGTTGAAGGCGTCAACGCTGAGGAAGGATGTTGAGCAATAATTACAACCTAGCAGGAGCATACGAGCTGGAAAAGACCATCGTACGCAACTTAATTTGCAGTTCTCGACTGAAGCTTCTAAACTTAAAATAAAAAACTGAAAAATTAAATAAAGCTAAGTCAGTCTTATAACCGCAAGGGAGTGAGGGAACTGAATTCTATGTTGGTTCCTTTATCTTTCTGTAGACCTGGCCACACCTGACAGGCACTTCCACAAAATGATAATTACCAGGTTCTGGCCAGTAGGCAGCTCTCTGCAGCCTGGCTGACACTCCACGCCCTCTTCCCTTCTCCCTCGGAAAGGAAGGGCCAGGAAAGGAGAGCAGAAGCAATCTCACTTCTGCTACACTCAGTATTAACAGATGACCCTCAGACTCTCCCACCCGTAGTCCCAGGAGCTAGGGGAATAACTTAAGAGGATTGAAAGGTTTTGTTACTGACATAGGAACGTGGGAATGGCAAGAAGTCTTCACAGAAAAGCAACCAGAATTACAGGACTTGAGTTTGCAAAGCCAGCTTTGCCCTTTACAGTGTAACATTGGGCAACTTCAACCTCAAGTGCAAACAACCTGTGTTAATGAAATCATGACTTTACAGTATTTCTCAGATCTCTTCTACTCAGAATTTCTTACGGGCCAATCGGGACTTTATGCTTATGAGATTCAAGAACAAAACATAACCAAAAATGAGTTACAGAAATAAAACAAGAAGAATTGATGTCTAAGCTCTTCAAAACCTCCTGATACCTCAGAAGGATTCTAGGTGGTTTCAGATGGAGTTTGGGGAACCTCTTTGCAAACAAGGGAAATTAATGAGTGGGGGCTACAGACAAACTAAAAACAAACTTGACTTCTTCCTTGTTATAATCAAAAGAAACACACATTTCCTTTTTTTTTTTATTATTATACTTCAATATTCGATTCAGGCTAATCTGTGTACATTCTTATTCCCTGTCTGCAGATTGCTCCCCGCTGCCAGGAATTCATTCTGATGCCAATCACCTGTCTCTCTAAAGCATGCTTAGTTCCTTCAGATTCTAATTTTTATCCCCACAATTCTGACCATTTAGTATCCTTGGAGATCTTCTTTTTCTGCACCTTGAAGTGCAGAGATATACAACTCAATACTCATTCATTGCTTCATGTGTGCTTATCCTACTCCCATAACTAGGCTTTGAGGCCTTCCTAATACAGGGATGGGCCCTATTAGGAGACAGATAAATATATGTGGATAATGGTGAGATTGTACCCACTGGGGAACCACCGAAAATCCATCTGAGGTGTCAGGAGGTTGTGAAGAGCTTAAACATTGATCCTTCAACGAGCAGCACTAAATCTTCCTACCAAACCTCCCAATAGCTGTCTCAAAGCAGCTTTCATGAGGTGGTTTTCACTCCAGAGACCACATCAAGGCCCATTAGAGGCTGAGTTGCCTGGTCTTGCTCCACCATGCCGCCGCTGAAGGTGTTCAGCACAATTAGCAATATGGCCTTGCTTAAGTGGTCCAAAGCATTCAGGAAGCCCAGGAGACTAGAATAAGGGGAGCATTAACAATTGCATGGAACCACAGGAGGCTTCTGCTAAAGGGACCTCTGGGAAACTGCATTGTTCTGATTGCTGTTTTCCTTTCACACGTTACCTCCAACAACGAAAGCGAAAGTTAAAACGCTTATTAAAGTGGAGGGCCTTTGCCAGGATTTAGGACAGCTCCTTTTAGCTGCAACCCCCCACCCCCAAATTTGTACACTTAACTGACATTCCCTCCTCAGTCAATCCCTCTGTAACCATCATGTCCTTACCCTACTTACTTTGTTCCTCTTCTCTAAATATCTTCTTCGCAATTGCCTTTATCTTTTTTTAACAAAACAGAAAATACACTAAACTCGGAGTTAGAAGACCTCAATTTTAGTTTCTAACCTGGTTACTAATTTCCGATTTGATTTGGACATTATTTCATTTCCAAAATAAGAATTTAAAGCTTCCCAAAACATATTTTGCTCTCAAATGCTCGTATCTATTCAGTCCTTTGGCCACTATGATCCCAGTAAGCAAATCTGCCAATTTTCGTAAATAGGAATAGAGAATCTAGCACCATCCCTGCACATCTTTGCTCCAAGATATATTTCCCTCCAGTGGGTAGTTTCATAGTTATTATCATCTTTGAAAATCCCCCTGAACACAGGCACCTGGCCCAAGAAGACATGGAGAACTCACTCTGAAAGGAATCATGGCTAAGCCCTCATCACCAAGGAGCTGATTTCCCTCAGAAGTCACCTACAGGCCATGCCACGGAAGCCACCAATGTGTGCTCTGGAACCAGCCAGACCTGGGTTCAGTTCCTAAACCCAACATTTACCAGGACTGGGCGACCCTGGGTGAGATTTTTATTGTTCAAAGCCAGAGTTTACTCATCTGCAAAAACAGGGGTATTGATACAAGCCAAATTACAACTATTACAACATCTTGACACCAAAGTCTGTCATCCCATTGTGTTAATAAAAGTTGTTACTAAGTCTGTACAGATACAGATTTCTTGGCAACATGCACACACATACCCAGATATATCCTACCTATTTATCACCCAACAGCAAAAATAGACAAGAGCGTCCCATGTGGTCTCTCTTGTTTTTTCTCAGACATTGAAGACAGGCAAAAACCAGTGTTGCCCCACCCCTGGCATCCCTGTTCCCCCAAACATACTTCATACTTCAGCCAAGTGGGAACAGTCACTTAGCAGATGAAGTTTCTTGTCTCTAAGCATTTGCTTATGCCGCTTCTGACTGTCAAGTGGCTACTGCTTCGCATGGCCACCTCCTCGGTATAACCAACATCTCCTTTTTCTCGATTACACAGTTCATCTGTGTATTGCTATTCTCTTCTGCCTTTCAGCATGGTTAGGTGTTCACTGCTTTCCGGATCCTCTTCAGAGTCTTGCTTCGGATTCAGTACTATTCGTAGAAATCAACTATACTAAACTGCTCAGGCTAGGCCTAGAGTGAGAGCCTAAAAAGCAACTAGGATGTTTGATTAGAGACTCTATCGTTGAAGTGCTATGTCCTTGGAGGAAATTGTTCTGCCTCAATCACAGGGTAGCTCTGGAGAAAGGGGGCCAATTAATTACTGTCGTGGGTTGAACCCTTCTCTGAAAAAGATAGGTTTAAGTCCTAACCCTGGTATCTATAAATGTGACCTTACTTAGAAATAGGATGTTTACAGGTATAATCAAGTTAAGACAAGGTCATACTGGATGAGAGCTGGCCCTAATTCAATTTCCACACAGGAAGAGGGAAATCTGGATAAAGAGACAGCCTGTGATATTGTGATATACTAAGAAATACATACTTAGTCTTTGTTCCTGGTTTGTATCACAAGAGCTTCTAAAACCTTTGATATTTCCTAAGTGACAGAGAGGAGGAGAGTGTCTTTTGGTATTCATAAGTAGCCCTTTTAACCATAATCCAAGTTTATCCTAATAAGATGACTCTTAGTGGACCCTAGATAGTTTCAGGATGGAGACTGGCTGCCAAAGAAATGAGCCATGTGATTAGAGGGTTGGAACTTTAAACCCCACCCCTAGACTTCCCGGAGATGGAGGAGACTGAGTCAATTACCAGTGGGCAATGATTTAATGAATCATGCCTTTGCGATGGATCTTCCTCAAAAAACTTCAACAATGGAGTTTGGAGAGCTTCCAGATTGGTGAATACATGAAAAGTGCTGGGAGAATGGTGTGGAAGTTCCAGAGAGAACATGGAAGTTAATTTCTATTTTCCTGGATTAAATCACTGCCGCCAAATATTGGCATTTTAGTGTCCAAACTCTGTCCCTGAACTATATAAACATCTACTACATGCTTACTATGTACTATGTACTTAGCCCCATGCCAGGCCTTTAAGGACAGAAAGATATTCAGCACAGTTTCCTGACATAAGGAACTGTTTACACCTATTTTTATGTACTTACGTTTAGGTAAATAAAATAGATGTATATATCTTTTCTCTATTTCTGCCAGTAAACTTTTCTTGTTTCTTATCATGTAGTGATTTCTTATTCAACTAGAAAAACAAGGTCTTGGAAAAACTGCACTTACTGTAAAATGCGTTTTACTGATAATCCATGACTAAGGATCCCTATTTAAAAAAAATAACTCTTAGATCAATAGTATGTTTCTTTCATCTTATAAGAACTTTTTCATGTGCATGAATTTTGTTTTTCTCTAACTTAAACTGAGTCCAAGAACAAGCACAGGGTGTTCTTTTATGAAAATAATGAGACTAATAGCATTTCTGGTAATTCATAAAATCATAAAAGCACAATAAGGAAATTCTCAGCACATGGAGAGGAACACAAAGAAAAGTAAATATTGACAGAGAAATTTATTTACAAATATATTTATCCTTCCCAAGGGACTCACACTCATGCAGTATCTCTTTGTTGTGTTAACAATTTCCCTGGTTACCTACCTGTACTTTTTTTTTTTTTTTTGGTAAACACATTTGTTTTTGATTGTGTTGTCATCTAATTGGTTTTAATGCATATGATTTTTCCTGTTAGGAAATAGAGTGAAGGACAAATTTTATATGTGGGAGTTTCTACTAATTAATTCTACATGAATTATTATCCTTACTAAAGACAACTGTACATCAAGGGACCCAGAGACAGGGCTGAGATGAGTTCTCTCCACTAAGTTTTAAATGGTGCTATATAAACCCATGCCTCTACCCCACTGGGATATAGCATAGTTCAAGGATGGCCAGTAGGTTTTATAACACTTTCTAACACTGATCAAATGTTAGCGTTTGTCTAGTGTGTTGTCTTTTAAAGCATTTTGAGACTAAATGTGAACACACAGAAAATAAACACCCTGTATCAGTTATTTTTGTCTACACCAGTGAGGGATGTGGAAACAGCTCATATTTTCCCAAGCATTTCACAACTCTGATTTCTTTGGAAAGAGGAATCTAAGTTCACTGAAACCATTAGTAACAAACACAGACAAGAGGGCACTCTGCGACACGTGCCAGGGCTATTGCACTTTGACAGTATGGTAGATAGACCCTAGGGTGACGTGGTCCTCTTTACCTCTAGATATTCACACTTTAGTGTGATTCCCTTCCCTTGAGGATGGGTGGGAATCCTGCGACTTGCTTTTAACCAACAGAATAGGGCAAAGGTGTTAGGATGTTATTCCTGTGATTACATTAATAAATATATATGTAAATGTATTTCTTTACTGCCTTTACCACTACTTTGAAGAAGCTGCTATATTATAAAACACCTATGTAAAGTCCACATGTCAGGAAACTGGGCAGCTTCTAGCAGCTGAGGGCCTCAGTCCTACAACTTCAAGGAATTAAATCCTGCCAACTGCGTGAGCTTGGAAAAAGATCCCAAGTCTCAGATGAGATCACAACCCTGGGCTTGATTGCAGCTTTGTGCAGTTTTAAAGCAAATAACCCAATTAATTAATGCCTGGACCTAGGAGCTACAGAAATGGTGAGGTAATAAATGTGTCTTGTTGTAAGCAGCTAAGTCCCTAGTAATTTGTTATGCAGCAAAAGAAAACTAACATAGGGAAATACTGGGAAATTATGTTGGAGAACAAGTGCAATCCACGCGTTGAGGACCTTGATATCAAGAGAAATTTTCCTTATAATGTTAGCTCCATGATGAGTTTCAAACCTCATTTTAAAAGATGAGGAGAGTGAGAGTTCAAGAACTCTGCCCAAGATATTATAGTAACAGTCTGGGTTTCCAACTTAAGTAGGTCTATCTGACTGCAAAGCCCATGTTCTTTACAAGATACTATATGCTGCTGACCTGAACTCACCAATTTGGATTAGATGACTCCCCCTTGATTGGAAGGCTGGCTCTGAGTCATGTTATTGTTTCTCTATATTTCAGTTTCCACAGAGATGAGGCATGGAATCCAAAGAAGGCAATGAAAGAAATATGGGAGTTCAAGAAGCTAATCCATCACATGTAATTCAATTTGATTTCAGGTATCCGCAATCAACTTGTGAAAACTCTTATCCTTTAGACATAGACCTCAAGCTGGAAATTGTTGATGTGGGGGTGGCAGTGGTGAGTGAAAACATATTTGAATTTTTTTTAAGGACCCTAAAGGCAATTTTTTTGCAATGTAATTGGTACAGTAGACTTCTATAAATATTTTCCTTCTGCAAATGCCCAGTTACTCAGAGGTTTATGGTTACAAACAAATTTACAGAAGCATAAGCTAGAGAAATCACTTTGGTTATACAACCTGATACCCATTCTGCCTTCCCATTGCTAGTTTTTCTCTTTATTTTGCTTTTAAAGAAGCTACTCAAGGTAAAGAGAACTAGAGTTTCCATAGCAATAGATGTCTACAAAGGACCATCCATGATAACTAAACCTTTATATTAAGATGCCATCCTTAGCTGGGGAAGAATATCTCAAAACCTAGGCTGAGTTCTGTCACTGGAGTTATCTCTGGCACCAACTGAGACCTCAGACTGCTTGATGCACTAGGTGCTGGACTTCTGTGTAAATACTCTCTCCTTCAGCTGAAGGTATTTCAGTCTTCTGAATGACTCCAGAGCACAATCACAAACTGTTAAAGTCCTTTTTGTCATAACCACTGAGAAGCTCAAAGAACACAACTAACAATGCAAATTGGTGTGTGAGACAGCTATGCAGTCTATAGATATGGGGACCAAAATAAAGAAATCCCAGGTGGCCTTAGCCAAAGAAACAACAGGTCAGGGAAGGTGACTCACAGATATATATCTTTCAACATTTATTCACTTAACTTTTACTGAAAATGCTTTCTCTTGTAAATTCACTGTACTAGACAGTAGCAATGCAAAGATGAGTAAGTCATGATCACCATCACAATTGCATAGTGACTCTAGTAGGAGAAACAGACTTGTGAGGAAATCCCTGTAACCTATGGAGTTCATTCAAGAACAAATATGGAAGCTATGAAGTCTGCCTGAGAAAGGTAGCTTCCAAGAGAAGCAATTATTTGAATCTTCAAGAATAATTAAAAGTACACCAGGCAAACAAGAAGGAAGAGTAATCCAGGAAAAGGTAAAATTTTGTGTGCTCTCTTCCTCTACAGAGGTGACCATAGCATAAATTCAGCTTTCTATCTCTAGTTACCTGCCCAGCTGCAGGTCAAATAATTCTTCTACCTGCTCCCTTCACTAGCAAAGCAAATCTTGTCTAAATCCCTTTACACAAGATTTACGAATTGTTTGTAAGTATGCCCCCAGATATTGATTCCTCAGTCCTTGAGTGAGGCTAGGGAGGCTGGCACAGCTGTCTCTTAGCCAAATAGACTGATCAGGGAGCCTCGGGTGTTGGCTAGCTGAGCAAGGTCTAATGGTGCACTCCATGTGAAAACCCTTGGAAGCCTCATCTAATCACTGCCTCTTTCTTGCATTATCCCAACCCTGGGTGTTTTTCACGTTTAGGAAATGACCACAAATTTCCTCTCTGCTAAGCTGCTTTTCACCACTTATTTCTAACTTTCTTCCAAGCCAGTAGTCACTTTGGCAAAGTGAGAGAAGAATTCTTAACATTTTTGTAACATGGTTTAAGCTCAGCAATTGTTATTCTCTATGGAGCCAGAAGAGGTGGTAGGGGGAGAATTTTAAAAAAGTTAAAAAGCTGTTTAAGATATGTTTCCCACATGTTGTTCTGGAGCGTGATAGGTGGGCAGCTTAATGGGAAAGGAAAGTGAGTGGGAAGTTGTGGTTGTATTTCAGCTGGAAAGCAAGGAAGCCTGGTGGTGTATCAGGAGATGTGGTAAGCCCTCCTGCAATGAATCACTTGCATGCCAGGAATGTACTTCCCTCCTTAACAGCTATTCCAGCCCTTGGTCATCTGTCTTCTCTAACTCCTTTGGTTATGACTTCTGCCAGCAACAAGCAACCAATAACTTTATTATAGAATATCTAACTTCTGCCGCTTTGGAAGTTGATGTTTGGCTTTCCTCCCTCTACTCTTACTAATTTGCAAATTGTATGCACAATCCAAATCGTAACTGGATATGGCATGGTCATTAGGAACACTTGGACCATGTTTAGATCCAATGTTTCCATGTACTGGCTGTGTGATCTTGGGTAAGCTACTGAGTGCTCTGTAGCAGGGAACATTAGACAGACCTAAAGCCAGTTCTCATAAGGAATGATCCTGGGGAACTGACATGCTCATCACCTAGTGTCACAGTCAACTACCAGAAATGTCCTAGGGTATCTTTGCATTTGTTACTTACAACTCTAAGTTGCAGCAGATTCCTATGACAGTCAGATGTGAAGGAAGAAATGCTAAGGGATGAAACCCACCTTGAGACAGCAAAGGGAGCTTCTTATACTCAATAGAATCCTTACTCCAGGTAGATGGTATCCTCCCCAGCTGTGTGCCCCAGGGAAACACTGGGAGACTTGGGAAGCTGCACCTCTCTCTAGGTGTATGCTGCTTTAAAACTATGTACTATGCAATCTCTGTATGTTTCTGTATCCTTCTCATTTAAAGAACTTTATATCCTCCATCTGGGCCTGCTAGCATCTTTCTGTCAATCACATCACCATCATATGTCATTATTAATCATGTCGTCATCATTACAGGAGATAGTTCCTATAAAGCTCTTAACAGTGCTTTTTAGCTATAACTGTAAATATATTATTTATAAATAAAAATTAGAATCATATTTATAATGATATAAATACATAGTATTTTTATTTTTCTGAGAATCTACCAAAATACTACACACTGTATGCATACTATCTCAAATGCTTACAATGCTTCAAGGTACGTAATTGTCACTTCCTCTGAAGATCTGGGGAATGAAACCTCAGAAAGGCAATGTAATTACTCCAAGATCACCCAGCTAGCTAGGGGTAAAGCACAATCTGAATGGGGGATCAGCATCTTTGCCATCATCTATTTCTTCCTTCACAATTAAGCCTCAAAGAATTTTGCTCCCAATCATGCACTGACACTCATAATTAAGGAAGTGATGAATGCAGTGATCAGCAGCAAAGGGCACAGCATTGCCCTGAATCCTCACTCTGCAGGATATCGTTATTTCCATACAATTTGAGATTTGTTGGCAATGATACTGTAGTCTCTGCCATCCTTACTCCAACACATACCAGCACTCCTGCCATTGCCAACTTTCATTGCAATTTTTCTGCACATTGCTCTTAAGCTTACTTATGAAAGTAGCCATCAGGGTGAAGAACTGTGGACAGCATGGAAGGCTCCTCCACATGCCTCAAGACTTAGCTCAAATGGCACTGTTTTTGTGATGCATTCTCTGACTCAGCCCAAAGATTGAACCTTTTGTCTCAGAGCAACAGTACCACTGCAAGCCTCTGATGGAGCACTTACTAATTACTATTAGAGCTAAAATTTATTGAGCACTTACTATATGCCAGGCATGATTCTAAGTGTTCTCCATGCATTATCCCATGTTATCCTCATAGCAATCTTTTTGCATAAACAGTATTATCACATTAATTATTCAACTGAGGAAACTGCACTGGTTGTGATTACTTTTCTTCTTCCCCTGCCCTTTGGACAGGGTTTATTCATGATGGAGACTGTTTTACCCTTCTCTTTTTAACTCACACCCATGTGTTGACACCTCCAATGGGCTAGGGGCTGACAGATATTACATCACTTATTCTTACAAAAATATACAGTCGGTACTACTCTCAGTTTCATATTATGAGTAAAGAAACTGAGACTCAAAGAGATTGCTTTCTGAGAGGTAGAGTCCCCGTTGGTAAGAAAAAGAGTTACTATTCAAGTCTACACTCATCTGTTCCCTTACCTAACTCCATCTCCCATGGTGGGTGTGAAAATGAATGCTTTTTGAGTCTACAAAATGCAAGAACAGAATGAGTGAACAGTAGTATACTCTGCATTAGGTAGCAGGGTGAGAAAGATGTGTTATGTGCTAAAAGAGAAATTAGGAACCACCAATACATCATGACTTCCTAAGAAGACAGGTTCAGTCATGCATACACAATGACGCATTTGTAGGAGACAAACAGACCTTTGTGAATCACTACTAATCAACAGTTTAACACTAAAGAGAACGGTCTTTGGAGTAAGAGATCTGAGTTTAAATGTTTAAACACTTGCTTTCACTTTGCCTCTGCAGGACCCAAGGCGAGTAAATTCATCTGAGCCTCAATTTCCCTATCTGTAAAAAGAGGATAATAACACTCTGCTTGATACAAACTATTAGGAGAATTCCAATGAGATAATATACACAAAAATGTCTGAATAAACTCTAAATACCATCAGGTTGTTATTTTTCATCTCTCTCTCCCGGGGCTTACATCAAATGCTGTCCAAAACGTGCTCACCAGTACTCATTTCTAATATGTTTACATACAGATATTCCTGAGAGAAGTTCTCATGAAAAGCAGCTCTTAATCCTTGTTAATTCTTCAAATGAGGCCCTGATGTGTACTTTACCACCAGCCACAGACTCTTTCATGAGCAAAGTGATTATATTTTTTCAAACTGCTAGGTTTTATTCCCAGTTTTAGCATCCTGATAAGAGTTTATAGATGGGAAAATACAATCAAGTAAAAGTTCAAGCTCAGTTTTGTGAGGAACTGATACTGTCTCTTTTGCTTGAGATGAGAAAGGAAAGTATTATGAATGAAAACGTCATTGAGTTAAACAAGCTAAATATCTTTGAAGAGATTGATTTACTGCACAGTCCCCTCTGGAAATCAGTCGCCTATACATTCACAAAGCCATCGCATTTCATGGGCAATTTTCCTGGTTTTTAGTGGGTTTTGACTTTCACATTCTCAGCCCACTGATAGCCCAGGAATCATTACTCCTGACTTCATCAGAAGCAGCAGTCAAAATATTACCTGGATTAATTCCATTTTCTGAGACAGAGGATTTTCTTTCACGATACTGAGGTCTCAAGAAGAAATACATGTTGTGAATTGTGGGTGGAAAAGAGTGACTGTGGGAAATTTTGATTCATTTCTGTCTTTTCCTATAGCTGAATTCTCCATGAAGATTGTTTTTTATGAATAATTTCCTTTTTCCAGTTCTAGATATGGCATTCTATGGTGCTAATATAATGAAATGCATTGAAATACCTCAATTTACATGAAACATGAGTTGCTCAGAATATTCCAAATGTCATTACAGTGATTTATACTACTCTGGTAATCACTACTTTGAAAAATCAAAGAAACAGATGTCAATATTCAAGATCTTGTTAGAACTAGGTATTTACCTACTCTTCTCCATGATTCCTCCTATCTCCTCATGAGGATTTCCCCCACAGAAAATCCCAACCATTTCCCGCTCCTCAAATGCATCATTTATTAACGCAAAGGGCTCATGAATAGAAATGTGGACAGTTAATTTTGCTAGAGTGCAATCCACTATGAAGTAATTACACATTATCTTCATTATATGGAAACATAAAACAGAGTATCCATTGTTTATGCAAACCTGGACAGGGATGAAGTGATGATTTCTGATAATGAGAACAAAAACAAAAAGTCCATACTCTTTGTGCCGGATCCAATCTGCCTTGCCAAATGTATACTCAATTCTTGCTGTATAAAAATCCATTTATCAATAACAAATCACTGGGGTTTCCTCTTGTGTCATTGCTTTTGCTTTTTTCCCTATCTGGAATACTTTTTTTATTTTGCCAAAGAAGGTATTTATTCATTCACTATATATAAAGCACCTACTATGTTCCAGATCCTTAGAATATATCAGTGAATAGACATCTCTGCCCTCTTAAAAGAGTATAGTGTATTTATCAAGACTGCAGGCTCTAGTCCTGGCTTTGCTTTGAATAAACTATGTAATTTTGCACAAGCTACTTAACTCTGTTCTTTCTTCTCATCTGTAAGGTGGGCATACTAATAGTACTTATCATCCAGAAATGCTATGGCTTTAGATGGATAGACAGTGGCTATAGTCAAAAGCTGGCAGAAAGTAAGCATTCAATCATCAAGCTACTATCATAATAAACTTGGCTTACCAGGCTCTACAACTTACCTTTCTTCCAAAGATGAGCTGAATTTCTACTCCTTCTGTGAAGCTTTTCCTTAAACACCTCAACCAGGATTTATTTCCTCTTTTCTTTCAACAAATATTTTTTTGCTCAATGGAAAATAGGATTTATTTTCTAAGCTAACCCTGATCAAGAAATCATGGCTGCTTAGATTCAGGGCTAAGAAACAATGTGAAGCCAATTTCAGAATCTCCAGAGGAAAAATGATATGCCAAGACTTATGAGTGATATGTGACACAAAGGAGGAAGAGCCACAAGAAACGGCTGGGTGACAGAACTCAGTGATACATTTATGTAACCAAAATATTTAGTCCTCTGCTTACAGTAGCCGTATGGGTATATCTGGGTAAATTAATTAGCTTCATTAAGCCCCAGTTTCCTCAGTTGTAAAACTATCTTAAAGAGTATTATCTTCTACTATTGTTGGATAGATCAAAAGAGATATTCTACATTAATACCCTCAGTTAGAGGCTGGTACATAGTCAGAGCTGACTTAATGTTTGTTATTATTTTTTTTATTATTCTTGTTATCACTATCTATTACCACCAAGTGGAAATACCACCAGATGGGCATTGATTACATGAGGCAGAGTGTGAGCATTTTTAATGCATTGCCTCAGTCTTCCCAGTTAGTAACTCTTGTGGGCAGCAACCCTTTGAGCCTCAAGTGCCTAACATTTGGTCGGGAGGATGAGGTGCCCAATGTACGCTTGTGGTGTGCGTGAAGTCAGGATGAGAACATCATCTTTTTTTCCTACATCCATTTGAATAAGGTCAAAACTAGGGAGGTAAATGAATTGCTGAAAAGTCCCTTTTTCCTGAGCCAGCACTGCTGCTTTTCTGGTACACCAAGAACAAAATGAAAGGAGATGAAACTAAATATTAGATGGGGTTTTCCTCCAGCTATACTTCTTCGTGAAGGACCTTGACGACCCAGGCCACAATTCAGCTAAGGTAAGATACTGCATCCCACCCCTCTAGGCTTTATGCTAAGTATGTTGAAATAAACCAGAAATGGACAGAGTGACAAAGTAACCCTAGAAGTATAGGGGGAAAAGCCTTCATGCATTCTCAAAAAATGATACATTTGACAGTACAGTGTTGTTGTAAGGCCACTGGAGGCACCATAAGAAAGAAAAATGGATGGAGCTGGCCTGAAGATGGAATGTACGAAGAAGACCTCCTGCAATATGTAAGTGAGCTGTCTAGAACTGCTCTTGCAGACACTCTCAAGTCCAGTAAGAGGCTACAATGCTTGGACTATCCAACAGAGGAGGATAAAGTACACATTTGGCCATTTTTCCCCTCCACAGGAAAGCTTTGTCTCTCCATCTTCGATAAAGCAATGGAGTTCAGATTGTTGTTGAAGGCTCAAGTCTAGGAAGGACCTAGAAGGACCCCTCAGCTGTCATTAGTCACGTTGGCCACAGCTGGAAGGTTTAAGTACCTTTCTTACATTTTTAGAGAACAGTGATTACAGCACTTTTACACCATTACTTCATTTTAAATTTGCTATTAGAGTAGTCCCATTGTCTGCATAAGCAAAACAATATGTTCATTGTATAGATAAAAAAAAAGGATACATCAACTGACCCAAAACCACACAATGATAAAGTAGTGAGCAGGTATCAGTTCTCCGGATTTGGCCCTATGCCCACTTCATGAGGCTATGTTCATTTTGCACACCCTCATCCACAAAAGACATGTTCATTCCCGCAGTGACCTATTAATTATTCACATATCCTCTCAGGCTGGGGGGAGGGAGGGCAAGAATGGGGTGCTTTCCTGAAAATAATTATTTCCCACAAATAACCCAGGAGCTTTCCATTAAGTCTTTCCTAGAATCTGACTAAGTTTATTTAAAAATAAACATTTTATTTTGGAAGTTTAGATTTATAGGAAAGGTATGAATCTAAAAGTTATGAATCTAATCTAAGCTCCCATAGACCCTTCAGCCAATTTTACCAAATATTAACATCTTACACAACTATGGTACATTTGTCAAAACTAAGAAATTAACAATGGCACATGACCATTAACTACACCCCAGACTTTATTCAGATTTTACCAGTTTTTCCACTCATGTCTTGTTTCTGTTTCAGGAGCCAACCCAGGATACCACACTGCATTCACAATTTCATTACGTGAATCTCATCCTGTAGCCATCCTCCTTTGTGAAATGCAGAGTTTCAGTGTTTTGAAGACAGACACACCATGCCTTTCCTGAGACCTAGCAAAGACAGAAACCATGCCTTTCCTGAGGTCTAGCCTTTCCTGACACTGAGCTTTGCCTAGCATACAGGAGGTAAGGGATTGCTGATTAATTTTCCATACAGAATCATATTTTAATCATTGTTATGAAAATCTGAACCATCAATCTTAAGATTCAGGTTTATTTAATGGTGGAGGCAGGGCACATTCAAACTGAGACTAACAAGTTCTGCTGAGATTGCAAAGCCAGTTTTCAAATTCAGAGTAAATGTGAAATATAATAAACATCAGCTTAGAAGAGCAAACAGCCTGTTAAACACTTAAAGAGCATTAGCTTTCCCTTCAACCAAATCTAATAACCCACCAAATGAAAATTAAGAAGAAATACAGGATTTGTAAGAACTTGGAAGAAATGTAAATAAGATTTTAATCAGTCTATTACACGGACCAGAGTTGGTGGCACACCGTTAAACATTCTCATCCTAGAACTGGTATCTATGTATAGCTGTTAATTGTGCAAATACCCCAGTTCTTCAATGCTATGTTTTCAAACCAGCTGCCGAGTACAGCTGTTTTTTGTTTTTTAAACAAAGAATTTTTAAAAGTCAGAGTGAGGGTGAGGGAGAATGGAATACATGATTTTAAAAAGCAAGTGCAACTAAATTTTCGTTCTACAGTGAACCTTTTTTTTTTTTTTTCCAGATGGAGTCTCGCTCTGTCACCCAGGCTGAAGTACAGTGGCATGATCTTGGGTCACTGCAGCCTCCGCCTCCTGGGTTCAAGCGATTCTTCTGCTTCAGCCTCCTGAGTAGCTGGGATTACAGGCTATGTATGAAAATCTGAACCAAGAGTCTTAAGATTCAGGTTTGTTTTAAGGTGGAGGCAGCCACCATGCCCAGCTAATTTTCGTATTTTTAGTAGAGATGGGGTTTTGCCATGTTGGCCAGGCTGGTCTCAAACTCCTGACCTCATATGATCCACCCATCTCAGCCTCCTTAAGTGTCGGGATTACAGGCATGAACCACTGTCCCCAGCTAGTGAACCATTTAGAAGTGTTAAAAAAATATCAAAATTATTTTCCTTGGATATTTTACTTGCCACACAAAATATAAACACATTGTGGAGGGAAGCCCTCAATGACTTTGGATAAATAATTCAATAAAAAACAGAATACTCTTAATGCCATTTTACTTGCTATAAGCTTCTTTGTAAGAAATATCTCTCATATTTTTCCCTGTCCAAAACCACCACATGAATACACAAAGGAATCTATATTTTTCAACTGGAAGTAGTTGGTACTAATCTGATTATCATTCTCTTGAATATGTCACTGCCTGCCTAGTATTTTTTATAAAAATGTACATATAGACTATTCCTAAGGAGATATCCAAGCTGGCCAATTAGCAACAGCTAAGGAATGTAGTTCCCAGTGAAAGCGCAGAGAACAAGTGGACGCCGCACTTTCCAAAGAATTTTTGTTGCCCACAGACTGGGAGATTCCCAGCAGAGGAGCCACATGGGTCGCCAGCGTGACTCTTTGGCCCGGCGCGGCTGTTTTGCTGGTACCCCAGCGTGGCGCTTCCCAGTGCGGCGCAGCGCTTCCCAGTGTG
>CAUYQU010009629.1:0-27538 GCA_963574635.1 Cheracebus regulus | reverse complement strand
TTTTTCTTTTCAGGGCTGCCCTGCCCAGCAAGGAGGCAGCCCAGTCCCTGTCTGCCTGCAGAGGCTTTGCTGAGCTGCTGTGGGCTCCGCCCAGCTGCCGTGTGAACTTCCCCGCAGTCCTGTTTATATAGGTGTAATTAGGTCTGCCTCGGCAATAGTGGCCTGCCTCTGTAATGGCGGGTTGCCTCGGCAACGGCAGGCTGCCTCGGCAATGGCGGACTACCTCTGTAGTGGTGGAGTGCCCCATAATGGCAGACACCCCTCCCCCACAGAACTGGACTGTCCCAGGTTCAGCTGTGCCTGCTGCAAAACTCTTAACCAAGAGCATTTCCAATTGCTGTTTTAGCCGAGCCTGATCATCTGGCTCGCTGTCTCAGAGCCTTTTGTTTTTTTAGTTGAATGGTCGACTCCCAGGTGTTCCAGTCGACTCCCAGGTGTGCCAGTCGCCTGTTGAAAAGGTGCCAGGATCTGTGTGATTTCCCCTGCGGGGACACACTGCGCAGGCTGAAACAGCAGCGCTGAGATTCATAGCGCTTTTTTGCCTGGGAATCTCCTGGGCTGGCTCCCTGATTCAGTCCCCTTTTTAATCTGCCTTCCCGTAGCTCCACTCACCAGTTAAAAGGGCACACAGACCAGTGTATTTTGTACGGAAAACCGCCGCACCGGCCAAAACAGCCGCACTGGCCGAAACAGCCGCATTGGTGACCCGTGGGGCTGCTCCACCTGGGAATCTCCTGGTCTAGGGGTAATAAAAATCCATCTGGAAATGCGGCATCCACTCACCCTCTGCACTTTCACTGGGAGCTGCAATCCTGAGCTGCTCCTAATCGGCCATCTTGGATCTCTCTCGCCCAAAAGCTTCTTAAGCTGATGAGCAACTCCAGAAAAGTCTCAGGATAAAGAATCAATGTGCAAAAATTGTTAGGATTCCTATACACCACCAACAGACAGACAGAGAGCCAAATCATGAATGAACTCCCATTCACAATTTCTACAAAAAGAAGAAAATACCTAGGAATACAGCTAACAAGGGAAGTGAAGGACCTCTTCAAGGATAACTACAAATCACTGCTCAAGGAAATCAGAGAGGACACAGACAAATGAAAAATATTCCATGTTCATGGATAGAAAGAATCAATACGGTGAAAATGACCATACTGCCTAAAGTGATGCAAAGATTTAATGCCATCCCCAATAAACAACCACTTACATTCTTTATAGAATTATAAAAACTATTTTAAAATTCATATGGAACAAAAAAAGAGCCCATATAGCTAAGACAATCCTAACCAAAAAGAACAAAGGACATGCTATTTAACTTTATACTATCCTACAATGCTACAGTAACCAAAACAGAATGGTACTGGTTCAAAAACACATAGACCAATGGAACAGAATAAAGAACTCAGAAATGAGACCACACACCTGCAGCTATCTGATCTTTGAAAAACTTGACAAAAACGAGCAATGGGGATATGATTCTATTTAATAAATGGTGCTTTGGAGAACTGGCTAGTCCTATGCAGAAAATTGAAACTGGACCACTTCCTTACACCTTACACAAAAATTAACTCAATATGAATTAGAGACTTAAATGTAAAACCCCAAACTATAAAAACCCTAGAAGAAAATTTAGGCAATACCATTCAGGACATAGGCAGGGAAAAGATTTCATGATGAAAATGCCAAGAGCAATTGCAGAAAAGCCAAAATTGCCAAATGGGATCTAATTAAATTAAAGAACTTCTGCCCCAGCAAAAGAAACTATCATCAGAGAGAACAGACAACCTACAAAATAGGAGAAAATTTCTGCAATCTATCCATCTAACAAAGGTTTAATAACCAGAGTCTACAAGAAACTTAAACAAATAAAGAAAAACACAAACAACCTCATTAAAAAGTGGGCAGAGGACATGAACAGGCACTTCTCAAAAGAAGACATACATGCAACCAACAAGCAAATGAAAAAAAGCTCAGCGCCACTGATCATTAGAAAAATGCAAATTAAAACTACAATGAGATACCATCTCACAACAGTCAGAATGGCTATTAATAAAAGTCAAGAAAAAAGAGGTGCTAGTGAGGTTGTGGAGAAATAGAAATGGTTTTACACTGTTGGTGGGAATGGAAATTAGTTCAACCATTGTGGAAGACAGTGTAATGATTCCTCAAAAATCTAGAAGTAGAAATATCATTTGATTAAGCAATCCCATTACTATCTACCCAAAGGAATATAAACCATTCTATTATAAAGATACATGCATGTGTATGTTCATTGTAGCACTATTAACAATAGCAAAGAGATGTTATCAACCCAAATGCCCATCAATAATAGACTGAGTAAAGAAAATGTGGTACATATTCACTGTAACATACTATGCAGCCATAAAAAGGAACGCGATCATGTCCTATACAGAGACATGGTTGGAGCCAAAAGCCATTATCCTCAGCAAACTAATGCAGGACCAGAAAACCAAACACTGCATGTTTTCATTTGTAAGTGGGAGCTGAACCATGAGAACACATGGACACATGTGCAGAACAACACACACTGGGGCCTGTAGGATAGGTTGGGGCAGGAAGAACATCAGGAAGAATAGCTAATGGATGCTGAGCTTAATACCTAGGTAATGATTGAACTGTGCAGCAAACACCAATGCACACATTTACCTATTTAACAAACCTGCATATCCTGCATGTACACCCCAGAGCTTAAAATAAAGTTGATTGAAAAAAAAAAAAGAATTTAACACCTAGGACACTGCATATTTTGAAACAGAAGAGCTCTCACATTTCCTACTATTTACTAAAAGAATATCCTCATATTTTAATCTCAGAATGTTTTATTTCAAGAAATGCTACATTGAAAAACTCTATTTTTAGGATTTTTAAACACAGTGTACTTTGAAATCCCTGACTCTTAGTTAAGATCCTTCCTCTCAGATTTATGGGAATCTAGCATGACAATTATAACCTACATTAGCCTAGTGTTTTATTGTTTGTGTGCAGTGCATATGTTACTTCATTTAACTGTTGCAACAATCTTAGGAGATACATGGAGTCATTTTACAGATGAGGAATCTCAATTGCAGTGATTGTGTCTTGTCCACGCTAATGTTCTTGGCAAGTGCATAGCCAGGTAATGAATGTAGGTATTCTCGTAAATCCAGGGCAGCCCTCTGCTGCAGCACAGCCATTTATGAAGTCTTTGATAATAGCAATGCCGAGGAAAGCAGTAAAGAATGAACTGTAAGTGGGCAGTTTGGAAAGGAAATGGTTTAACTGACGAGTTTATAGATAGCTGCTTCCCATGAATTGGCATCTTTTATTCTCTGCACTTCCAGAGAATGTGTAGATGCATAGAGAAGATTGGTTCTAATGAAAGTTATAGAAAAAAATTATGGTGCTGTCATATCAAGTACTCAAATTTTAGGCTCTGACTGGAATAGACAATTACTTAGTTCCTCCACTAGTAATTCCCACCACTTATCTTTCTTCAATCTCTGGACCCTCAAGGCTTATCTTTAAAGTGGGGGTGATAACACTGTATCAAACAACATAAATGAACTTGCTCATCTACCATGAAGCAGAGTCAAATCGTAAGTTGCTGTATTGTTACCTTTCGTTAAATTCAAGTTGCTATCTCTCAATAAAATTGAAAGGGGAAGACAAGAATCCGTGTATTTAGCATTTGCCCTTTCTTAAAAGTCAGAGAAAACATTTTTTAGTCTTTCAATCCAACTACTTGGAGAGCGCAAGACTTTCTATGTTCTTCATCTTCTCACCTCACCTGAGGAGCAAGAAATCGTTTAAAGCTGAATGACATTTTTATGTGGTCTTAACAAGTCAAAAATCCCTAGTTTTTCAATCTGATCTTCCATGTCATAGCCTCTGCTCTGGTCTGTTGACACAGTCTCCATCCTCTATACAAATGCTTTATTTTTTTATTGTGGAAAAATACATGACATAAAATTTACCATCTTAACCATTTTTAAGTGTTCAGTGTTCAGTATTGTTAAAAATATTCACATTTATTGAAAAATGTTTAAATTTTTTCATGTTGCAAAACTAAAACCTTATACTACTTTAACAATAACTCCCAGTTTTCCCCTCCTTCCAGCCTCTGGCAACCATCATTTTACTTTCTGTAAACCTAGATACCTCATATAACTGGAATCCTACAGCATTTGTCTTTTTATAAATGGGCCATTTCACTTAGTATAATATCTTCAAGGTTCATTCATATGGTAGCATGTGTCAAAATTTATTCCCTTTTCTGTTTTCCTCAATGATATTCCATTGCACATATATGCCACATTTTATTTATTTATTTATCCATAACAAATGCTTGGTTTTCTTTCACTCCTTGGCTATTTTAGTGCTGTTATGAACATGGTATTCAGATACCTCTTTAAAATCCTCTATCAGTGCTTTTGGCTATACATCCAAAAGTAGAATTCCTGGATCATATAATACCTTTTATTAATTTTTTGAGTAACTTCCATACTATTTTCCAGAATGGCTGCACCATTTTTTATTTCCACCAAAAAGGTACAAGTGTTACAGTTTCTCCATAAGCTCCCCAACCATGGTTAGTTTCTGTGTGTTTTTCATTGTTTTTGTTTTGTTTTTCTTGTAGCTATTCTAAGGGGTATAATGTTAGCCTCATTGTGGCTTTCATTTGCATTTTTGTAATGATTAGTAATGTTGAACATCTTTTCATATGCCTGTAGGCCATTTGTATTTCCTCTTTGGAGAAATGGCTATTCAAGATTTTTTCTCATTTAAAAAATATAGAATGCTTCATGAATTTAGGTGGCACCTTTGCACATATACTGTGCTAATCTTCTCTCTATGGATCCAATTTTAGTATGTGCGCTGTCAAAGCAAGCTCCCAAGTTGTTGATTCTTAATGAGACTTTTCAGTGCTACATCTTTCTCATCTCAACAGTTCCCCACTCCCATTATCCACCTACACTCAATACTTTCCCTGTTAAAGAATATAGAAGGAAATTTGTTTATATCATAAAACATATTTTTGCCCATGTTCAAGTTATCAGCCGTGTTCAATGTTTGATCACTTAGTCTTTTGAGTTTTTGGTTTTGTTTTGCCTTATGCTTGTTCATATCACTAAGTTTAGGGGATTTTAAGATCTGGCTTAACTCTGCCAACTTAAATGGCCTAATGCAGGTGAAGATGAGTTAGGAGCAATATTTCAAACTGGCATCTAAATGGGACATAAATCTTGATTCTTTTTTTTTTTTTCATTTTAATCATGAGTTCTTAATTTTCTCAGCATTGATGTAAAAATCATTTATGCTTGCACTGCAGTCAACATAAATCATTAACACACCAAAGAACAGTAAGCAACCTTTAATCAATATCATTTTCTTCTATGAGACACAGTGGAAATGGAAGAATACAGTTTATCATTGGTCAGAAGTCTCACAGACATTTAGCCTGTGCCTCTTATCCTTATAGTACTTACTTTGCTCCAACCACACAAGTCTTCTTCATGAGTTTAGGACAAGTCAAGATCCCTTCCTCCTCCAAGAATTTTGCACATCTTGTTCTTTTTCATCGCTCAGGTCTCAGTTCAGTGCCATCACTTCAGAAAGGCTTTCCCTACCCCTAACTCAAGGGTGGTGATCCTGGCAGTCACATTGTGTCAATTCATCTGCTTAATTTTCACAGTATGAATCACTTTTTGAAATTATCTCATTATTTACTTGTATGTTGGCTTATTGTCTGCCACCCCTGCCCTCATTCAAATATGTGCTCCATGACTGCAGAGGTTTCTTTCGTTTGTTGACCTCTGTATTCTTAGTGCATGAAACAGTGCCTGGGCCATAGTTTACTGACTGCTAGTGTGGGTCGTATTTTCTCAACTTTGGTATCAAAGTACACATGGATGTTGATTCAGCTGCAAGTGTTCACCAAAATGTCTGTTAAAAATAATGAACTAAAAATAAAGTTGAATTTACTTTTAAAATACAAAAATAAGATAAAAATTCAGAGCAAATGACAGATTTTCTTTATAGCATTATGACTCATTCACTTTGAAGCTTCACTGAGATGAGGAATATTGGCTTTAATGATAATGTGTATTGGTGGAAGGCCATGTTTGATATAAGCTTTAATGTAGAGTAGTAGTTCTCACACTGTGCATCAGAATCACCAATGACTGCTGGATTGCACCTGCAGAATACTGATCCAGTAAGTCTGTGATATGCCTGAGTATCCAGTTCCAGATAATGCTAATTCTGTTGGGTAGAAGTTGAAAAGTAAAGAGGAGACTCTACCAGCTGAGATGTATATTAAAATGTAATTGAGGTGATACACGTAAGAAATAAAGGCCTGCCTGTGGTGTGGTTTGTGGAAATGGTAAGCAGTATATGAAGGAGAGGGTACTATCCAGCACTGTAGCATAAATAGTAATTAAATATCAATTGGGTGTACAGATAAGGAAAAGCAGAAAGCATATGACATTGTTATCAGAGGAAACTAGGTGAATAATAAATCCACCTTACTGAATAGTTGGACAAACAATTCAGTAAGTAGATAATATACCTGAACAATACAGTTAACTTGAACTAATTGACATTTAAATAAGTTCTTCCTTAAAAGCAAAAGCTGCATGCTTTTACATGAAAAGCAGCAAATCTTCAAGAAGTTCTTTCACTTTTATCATTTTTCCAGATATATGAAAAATTGGCATTGGAGTGTGTGTCCTCTTTGAGATCTATGTGCTTTTTGTAGCTCAATTCCTGCTGAGGTCTATTTTAAGACTTGCCAAAAAGGCCAGGCCTGGTGGCTGTAATCCTAACACTTTGGAAGGCTGAGATGGGTGGTGGATTGCCTTAGCTCAGGAGTTCCAGACCAGCCTGGGCAACACGGTGAAACCCCATCTCTACTAAAAAACACAAAAAATTAGCAGAGCGTGGAAGCGTGTGCCTATATTCTCAGCTACTCAGGCTGACGCACAGAAGAATCTCTTGAACCCAGGAGGCAGAAGTTGCAGTGAACTGAGATTGTGCCATTGCACTCCAGCCTGGGAGACAGAGCAAGACTCGTCTCCAAGGAAAAAAAAAAAAAAAACTTGCCAGAAAAATAACAGAATTTTCAGTTGTGGAGGTTAGTGTTAGTGTTC
Organism: Cheracebus regulus; assembly: GCA_963574635.1. Classification (NCBI taxonomy): domain Eukaryota; kingdom Metazoa; phylum Chordata; class Mammalia; order Primates; family Pitheciidae; genus Cheracebus; species Cheracebus regulus. The sequence continues at coordinate 20,387 of CAUYQU010009629.1, read as the reverse complement.
CTTGGTGACTTACTCTCAAAATCTCATTAGGTTTCTGATTTATTTACTTCTAGTCAGTTTCATGTATGAGTAACCACACTAAAAGTTCTTGAAATAATTCTTAGTCTTTATGTCCTCTCTTCCTGGCTCCCCTAAGCTACCTTGAGGAGATGAGACCTGAATAGGGTATATTTCAAATCTAATCACTTTATTGAAACAAGAGATGGGAAAAAAATACAAACTACATTACGGCTTATCTTTCCCAATAAAACAATATTTAAAATGCTATCTCCTGTTATTTAGGGTCTAGAGGCAGTCATTTTTTTAAAAATTCCTATCAAATATCTGCTTTTCCTTTATCCTTGCATTTCTGTTTCTAAGAATTCTTGTTTCCTTCTCCTATATTGCCAAACAGGTCCAATGGCAACCAAGACATATTAAAGTGATCTTTTTCAATCTCCTTTTTCCAGCTCAGTAACCATTTGATTCATCTTCCTAGTTACTGCAAACAAGAGATTTACTATTATTTTGCAGGCAAATAACAAAGATCAATAACAGGCCATCATTTTTTATGTGTTATCTTCTTCCATTCAACCACTGGACCAATGTTTCATATTTTAAAAAATGTTTGTAATGGCACTCCAATTTTAGTAGCAATTTATGTATTAACACTAATTAATTAATATTATTCACAATTGATTGTAATATATTTATAAAGAACATAAAATTACATAATTATATTAATGAACATTAATTAATATATTAACATTATGCATGTATTAAGTATTAATAAGAATGGGCAATCCTAGCTGCTAAAACAAACAACACAGAAGCTCAGTAGCTATAAACAATTAAGATTACGGTGAGTGTGTGTGTGTGTGTGTGTGTGCTTGTGTGTATATGTTTTCACATACCAGGATTCAACATTGGGCAACAGAGGAAGGTGAGGAGCTCTGTTCTACCAATAAATTCTGGGAGCAGCCTCCTTTTCATGCTATGCTTCTACTATATTCAAAATGTGACTTCAATAACTTATTTAGCAGATAGGAGAAAAATAGGAACACTACACACTTCTGCTATTATATTGGTAAGAACTCGTCTATGGCTTGGCTTTGTGTCCCCAGCCACATCTCATGTGAAACTGTAATACGTGTCTGGGGAGGGATCTGTTGGGAGGTGACTGGTTCATGGGGGAGGTTCCCTCATGTGGTTCTCCTGATAAAATGAGTGATTTCTGATGAGATCTGTTGGTTTAAACATGTGTGACTGTTTCCCCTCACTTTCTCTTCTCTCCTGGCACCCCATAAGATGTGCCTTGCTTCCCCTTCACCTTCTGTCATGATTGTAACTTTCCTGAGACCTCCATTCATGCTTCCTGTCAAGCTTGCAGAACGGTGAGTCAATTAAACCTCTTTTCTTCATAAATTACCTAGTCTCAGGTAGGTCTCTACAGTCGTATGAAAATGAACTAATACAACTAGCTACAGAGATAGTTCAGGAAACAGAACAGTCTGGGAAACAGAAAGTTAAATATGTACAAAGGACTCACATGAAAAGAAGAATACACTGTGATGGGAGAGAAAGAAAGATAGCAGATAGCTCTCACTTGTACTGGTATTTTTGATGAGACAAATTTTGGAGGGCTGAAAGCTGAAACTGCATCCAACTTCTTTTTTAACCAATTACTGTTGCCAGGTTGAAGAACTATTTGCTCATTTGTTGTGAGCCACATGCCAACCAAGAAGGAGCTAATCATTTTTTTCCGCTACCTAATGTCCCTATGGGCACAAAGTAGCAGCAAGTCAGTTTAAAGACAAATGCTTGTAGATTCCCAGTTCCAGCATCACAGAGATGACTATAGAAAATGGGCGGATTTTGAGTTGAGTACATATAGCTTAATAAGTGGTACAGTTTTTCTGATCTATCACTTGAACAGATGTCCCGACATCTTGCCCCAGCTCTGATAACCTAAGAACTAATAACACCAACCTAAGAACTAATAACATTATTACATAGTACATTGTAATTTACAAATTAATGATTTCTCAAATGAAGTTCTTTGGCTGCAAATTTGTACTTGGTAACATTATTAGAACCATAGTTACATTAAAAGGAAGCTCTTGTGTTATTAATATTGCCAGCATATATTTTACCCACCATTACCTGCAACCACCAAAAATGGGTTTCATTTTAGAGGCATTGATTTTGCTGGTTGATTTCCCCAGTGATGATTATTGGCTTTCAAACCAAATGCCTGTGATTAATCATCATCATTTCATTCAAGGTAGCATCTTCTGCTATTTGTCTTCAATTCTGCTCATCTCAAGAGCTGATATGGTCCAAATGTAATCATCTAGCTCCAATTCCTAGTTCATTTCTAAAAAAAGAGTTGCTGAAGAAGTTTCATATCCAAGATAATTATATTTTAAAACTATTGACAAAGGAAATAGGTTCAGCTTAACAAATGTTTCATTTATTCATTGCTTTTAAACAAACTTACTCCACATAACAACTTTATTAGGTCACATAGTTTTATGGGTCAGGACTTTGGGCAGGGCCCAGGTGAGCAATTCTTGTTTCGTGCAAATCCCACTGGGATCACATAGTACTCTTTAACTGGCCATTGGGTGTGCCTGGAGGGTACAAGGTGGCTACAATCAGATGGCTGTTGTCTCCAAGGCTGACTTCAGGTGGTTCTCTCCCTTTCAATGGAATTTTAGGGATGTTCCATAGTATCTCTGCAGCTTTGTAATGATACATTTTAGATGGTATCAAAGGTGCTCAGACCTCCAAGACCTGACTCAGGTAACTCAAGTCTTCAAGAAACTAAGACAAAAGTTGTCAGTCCTCTTAAAAGCTAGATCCACAATTGGCAGAGTCACTTTGCAGTAATCAGTGGAAAGCAGATATTCTTCAGGTTGCCTATGTTTTCCATAAGAGAGAATTTTGTAGAAGAGGCATCTTGCTTCGTATCTAAGCATGTAGGCAGAATTAATAAAATTCACACATGCTTATGAAAAGACTAGTGAGGTTTCCTTGAACATGTCAGCCTCCTCAGAAACAACAACAACAACAAAACAAATAGAAAACAGTCTAAGAGTATGAAGTTTTGCTTTTCTGATAATTTAATTTCAAACCACAGAAAAAATAAGAAACATTGCCCATGTGCTCAATTTCTCAAACAGCAGTCTAAAGTCTTATCTTAATTTCAAGATTGAGAAGGTGAGCATAGCCATACATGAAACTCCACATGAGTACAATCCAGAGAAAAGACTGATCAGTTCAGGCATATGCTTAGATTTGGTGACTTTCCCTCAGCAATGCAGATAACATGGAACTTTCAAACAATATATTCAGAATTTAATTTGGGCTGCAAAATTTTAAGTCCTTTAACTTGTATCAGAAGTGTATTCATCCCCATCCTTTAGCTTGTGACATCTTTAACTTATTCTTTGTCTCAGTTTACTAAACTTTCCTGATACATCACCATCCTTCTTTTAAGAAGCTCATTATTACCATTATTATTATTGTGCTTTAGTAAGAGGTGGGAAAGAAGTCTTCATTATGTAAAATGTGATTTATAAATCTAAGTGGAGTGCTTCTGAAAGTAGAATGTCTGCCAAGTTCTCTAGCAGCTTTACCAGTGTATAATTAAGTACTCATTTAAACTATAGTTTATGTTTGTGTGAAGGGGAGTGTGGAACTCAAAAATAGAATTTGTTGTGTTTTTCTTCTGTATTTTTAAATTATATGTTAGATTCTGGTTATGATAACCATGACTTTTAAAGTAACAAAGCTGGATTTTCAGTTCTAGTAATACGGTGAACTGAAGGACCAGAGAAACCCTCTTGATACAGAATACACAAAAATGTAAGGTCTAGGGCCAGATACAATGGCTCATGCCTGTAATCTTAGCACTTTGCGAGGCCAAGGCTGATGGAATACGAGGTCAGGAGATCGAGACCATCCTTGGCTAACATGGTGAAACTCCGTCTCTACTAAAAATACAAAAAATTAGCTGGGTGTGGTGATGTGCGATTGTAGTCCCAGCTACTCGGAAGGCTGAAGCAGGATAATCATTTGAACCCGGGAGGTGGAGGTTGCAGAGAGCCCAGATCATGCCACTGCACTCCAGGCTGGGCAACAAAACAACATTCTGTCAAAAAAACAAAAACAAAAAAACCACGAAGACCTAGTATGAAGTAAGATAATCTTTAGAGGCTAAAGATGGAAAGAAAAAGCAAATTTAGATCAGTACTGAGGACTGATCATGTCATATTTCCTAGAGCATCTGATTTTCTCTGATGTTCTAAATTTTTGAAATGTCTGTTTTTATGGTAAACTGGAGATTAAGCCTGAGATCCATGCAATGCAGGTGGGTTTGATATGACCCAATATTAGGTCTGCATTTATGAAAGCCAACACCATAACTGAATTGAAGGGTAAGTAACACAGAGGGAGATTGACAAGATAGCTGGTATCTCCTCTTTAGCTTTGAGTGGAGGGTAAAGTAAGATAAAATGTTTATACAGAACTGTGTGTATATATGTGTGTATACATGTATACATGCATGTACACGTGCACATGAACTTTGTGAATTTCTAAACCAAAGCATGATTTTATATAGGTTAGGGACACATTTAAATATCTGTGTGTTAAACCCTTCTCAAGGTTGATAATTTAGTTTAAAGGCAGAAGAAAACAATTTCACATCAGGATTGAGGTCAAGCACAGTGGCTCATGCCTATAATCCCAGCACTTTGGGAGGCCAAGGCCGGTGGATCACGAGGTCAGGAGTTCAAGATCAGACTGACCAGCATGGTGAACCTGTCTCTACTAAAACATACAAAAATTAGCTGGGCATGGTGGCTCGTGCCTGTAATCCCAGCTACTTGGGAGGCTGAGGTAGGAAAATTGCTTCAACCAAGACCCGGGCGGCAGAGGTTGCAGTGAGCCGAGACAGTGCCACTGCACTCCAGTCTGGGCTACAGAGGGAGACTTTGTCTAAAAAAAAAAAAAAAAGAAAGAAAGAAAAAAAAAAACAAAAGAAAAAACAAAAGAAACAGAAAAAGAAAAAAATCAGTTTAACATCAGGATTGAAAAATCTTTCACAAGATGAGGTTTAAGTAAAAGTGATTTCACAATAGTAACAATGACAAAAGAATAAATTTAAAAAATGCAGTACACAAGAAAACAAATTACTATGACGAGAACTAATGAAGAAAAACACGTGAAATTAAATACATAAACACAGTATATTCCGAATTCATCAAATAGAAACTATTTTATTTAAGCACATTAGCATGATGTTTAAAGATTATGTAATATTTATAAAGAAGGAATGAGTAGCCATTAAATTAACAGATATATTTGTAAAAGAGCTGAATTGATGTTTTAAAAATTATGTGTATATATGTAATTTTTACATAATATACATATATGCAAAAATATATGTAATTGCACAATCTATAAACAATTTCAGTATGGAATTAGACACAGCAAAAGAGAGAAATAACAAATGACATATTTGATAATGCAGCAGACTGGAGATATAAACAGATGAAAAAATATATAAAACATATTAAGTGACACTTATGGGTGAGAGGGTCAAAAATAAAGACAAATGAAGTTCTGAGGAGACATCATCAAATAGGAAGAGTTAATATTTAGAAAAATGATTACTGAGAATTTTCCAAAATTTATAAAAGAAATAAATCATCAGATTCACAATGACTGAAGAATCTTATAAATCCAAAAGTTGAAAAGAAAATCAACTAAAATAAGACAACAAAATAAATCTACACCAATATATCATAGTTTAAGTATAAAATACCAAAGTAAACAGAAAATATCTTACAGGTAACCAGAAAGAAAAATACTTGATAAGAAAACAAATAACAAACAGAGCTGACTTCTCAAAAGCATAAAAGGACAGAAATCGGTTTAACAATATTATGAAAATACTGAAAGAAAATAACTGCAGTACTGGAAATATATTTAATTTTAGACTGGGGTATAATGATAACATTTTAAAAAACTGAACACTGCTATTTAAAGACTTACAGATAGAGCATCTAAAAATGTCATTTGAGATTAAGGAAGCATTGTAAGGCAAAAGAAATAGTAAATATGTGGATAAAGTCTAAGAAAATGTTTATAAACTCTCTTTTGGTGTTAAAAATTAATAAGATACATTTTAAATGTGATACATTTTAAATGCGCACAATCTAAAACATGTAAGTAAGGAAGGTGTTCATTGTATATTCAAATATTCTAAGATCTCCAATGGAACTTTAGAATTGCTCATACGTTTCTTAAATTTTCATCTCCATTGTAGCTTTTATCCTGCCTGAATTTGCACATTTTCTAATTGAGCTACTCCATCCCATTTTCCTAACCTTCCTTCTGATATGACTAATATTTTTAAAATACGTTTCTTAATTTGGATATTGTATGTTTTTCATTTTTGGAATACCAATTGATGCTTTAGTACAGCTCCAATTCTTTGTTTAAATTTATCCATGTTATCTACCTTTTCCTCTATTTCCTTAAATATAATAATCATGTATTTTTAAAATTAATTATCTGCTACTTCCAATATGTGAATTATCTCTGGCCTGGGCATATCGTCAGCCCTTTCTTTCAATCACCAGTTATGTTCAATTTTCTCTTTGCCTAATTTTCAGATTAGCCCACCTGAAATTTTGACACAGAGCCTTGTGCATCCTCAGCCTTTTGGGGAATTAAAACATGAGGAGACAATGCTCTGCCATTCAGTTTCCAGTGCAGGTTCCTTGTCTCCTAATCCAAGTAGTTTAACATATAGGAATGTCTTGGGTTAAAACAAGAATTGCGTTTGTTAACTTCTGCCTTGTAAGACTCACAGGTCTTTGCTTTCCAAACCTCACAGACCAAAGGATATTATCCTCTGACTTTTACAAGCTTTTAGCTTAAATCCCTAGCTTCACAAGCAGCAGCAAACCCAGCCAATATCCCATGGGAAAACACTGAACATGATTTGTTACCTCAAATTTCTAACTTGGCATGCTAACACTAATAACTGTTCAATAATTTGCTTGTTTCTTTCACCCTTAGCAGAGGTTTTCTGCCTGAATAAGGTGGATCCTTAATTTGCATGTAGAAACAGGAGATCACCCCAGGGAAACTTTTATTTTAAGTTGGAGACATTCAGTTTGCTTCAGAGAAATTCTCTCTTCTCCGAAATTTTAATTTCTAATTCTGATTGCTTACGTAGTTCTATGATGCCTTTAAATAATTAAATTCATAATTCATGTAGTTCTTCTTCCTAGTTGTAGTAAATGTATTGACCTGCCATGAGCTTCTAAATTCAACTTAGAATTCTTGGAATTCTCTTAAGACTAAGAATATTGAAGCACATTTTCACATGTTTACCGGCCATTTGGATACTTCTTTTATTTATATATTGCTGAGCTTTTTGTTGTTTCTTAAATATGTTTTCTTATTGATTTTCAAGCTTTTAAAAATATACTAAATATGATTTGCTTGATGTTTATATGTGTTGCAAATATCTTCTTCTGATCTAAAGCTTGACTTTTTACTTTCTTAATTGGTAAAAGAAAATTATAATTATAATTTACTTCAATTTGCAAACAGTTTTCTTCACAGTCAATGATATGTGAGTCTAGTTTAATATAATTTTCCTATCTCATGATCATGCATATATATACTCCTCATTGCTACCTCATTGAAGGTTTATTGTTTTATTGTTTTTTATTTACATGAAAAAACTCACTAGAAATGATTTTATAGGGTAAAATGACCAAGATATGCTACATTATTATTCTATGTATATACCCAAAGGATCCAACACAATTTGATGAAAATGCTGCCTTTTCTTACTCTTCTACTTGTCAACTGTATAATAAATCAAAAGTTCATATATGTATGAGTCTATTACCAAACTCTATTGTGTCTCATTTGGCAGTTTGTCTATTCTTTGCCAGACATTATGCTGTGTTAATTAACTTTAAATTTATTATGTCTTCATATAAAGTTTAATAAGTCTTCAAACATAATTCATCCTCAAGATGGCCTCTTTAGATGCTTCAATAGCTTTCTTAGTCTAGCCTATTTGTGTTTGTGTACGTATTGAGTTAATATTTATCCAGTAAAATGCACATGTCAGAAAGTATAGAGCCCCATTAATCTTTACCTACATATACAACTATATAACTACTACAATAAGCTTGTCAATTTACAGACACACACACACACACACACACACACACACACACACACACACACACACACTACCTGTGGAGATTTTGTCTGGGTTTTGTGACAAACTATTTTGGTACAATTTGGTCCTCTCTCTAAATCTATGCAATGTTACTCTGTAGTTAATCTCTTCAAAAAAATATAGTTTGTTCCTATTCCTCTAAAATCTGAGTTGTCTTCATCACTTACATGGCCAGTAAGATGTAGTGGGTTAATACTGGGTCTGCCATCCAAGCGACACTGTGCCAGTACCAGCCTAGGCCTCAAGAGATATTGTGTGCTTCTGTACTTTCTCGTAAACCATTTATCTTAAAAGCATTGCCAGGCTACTCTATAGGAGGGATATAAAAACAGAGCCAGGGTGCTCTAGCCAACAGTCAGACAACCTCCTGAAGCAGAGCCGCCTAACTGTAGAGGCATGATGAAGCCTAGCTGAGATAAACAATTTCCAGCAAGACCCAGGCCAATCCATAGAAAAATGAGCTTTACAGGTGATTCTTATTTTTTATCAGTATATTTTGGAGGCACTTATATTCACAGCCTTATTTTGGCAGTATGTGACCAATATAATAACCGGCATCTTCATAATATTGAATCCTCTGTATCATAAACATAATTATTATTAGTGTACTACTAATTCAAACTTTTAATTTCTCTCAATAAAACAATTATGTACATATGTATATGTGTGTGCATGGGGTCTTACATATATCCTTTTAGATTTACTTCTACATATTTAATCCTTTTTGTGCTATGTCAAATTATGTCTTTTATATGTATCATGATTATTATTTTTATATACTTGTGTATTATACCCATATAACATACATATAATTGAGTATTGAAATTGCACTCCATAAAACTGTTAATTTAGTTATCAGTATAACAATATATTTAAGAATGTTTTACTGTCTATGTAAAAATAATCTTTGCAGTTAATGACAATCTTCTTTATTTGTTTTCAATTCATTCATTTTTTAAATATTCTTTTGCTTTATTATACTGGAATAGATTATTAGTCCACTGAAGAACCAATCTCTGAAATGAAGTTTTTGTCAATTGTTCGTAGATACTCCATATCAGATTAAGGAAGTACTCTCTTTATTTCTGGGTTTCTAAGAGTTAATTTTTAAGATAAATTGCTGATAAATTGTATCAAATGCTCATTTTGTATCTACAAAATAATTATATGATTTTGCATCTATGTCCATAAGATAAATATGTCTATACTTCTCCTCTTTTCTGTATTATTGTCTGGCTTTGAGTGTCAGAATTCTGCTGTCCTCATAGAATCACCTGAGAAGACTTTATGTATCTGGAAGAATTTATCATTAAAGATATCTAAGCACAGAATTGTCTGTGCTTGAATGACTTGATTGTAGAATCAAATAACTACAGAATAAGTTGATATTTTGTTGCTTCTTGTATCAGCTTTTAAAATGTACTTCTGTAACTTTTCAAGTGTGTTTCTGTTTTATATCTTTTTAATATCAGAATAATTCATAATTTTGCCTCAATTTTTCTTCCTGATTATCAGTCACTTTTTAAAAACTGTGTCTTGGAAAGAGTTTATGACTTAGTAATCTTTTAAAGTACATCCATTTGATTTTAGTGGTCTTTTCTAGCATTACTCTATTAATAAATACTTATATATTATTTTCTTCGCTCCATTTAATTTGCTATGCTAATTCTAACTTCCATAGATGACTGATTTTTTAACCTTCCTCCTCTTATAATATATTCATTTAAGGCTAGCTATGCCTTTCTAACCACATCTTTATCTATTTTTCAGCTTTTCTTATATACAGTATTTTTCTGTCACTGAATTTAGTGTTTAGAGTATTGTTTAATATCAACTGCTAATCTTTTATCCATTCATTATTTAGAACCAGTATTGCTAAATTTCTGATTATTTTTGAGTCTTTATGTTTCTCTAATTGTTACCAATCTCTGTTTAATTCTGTTTCATGAGAGAACATTTTAGTATAATTTCAATCAAGTGAAGTTTATTGAAACTTGTTTTATGGCCCAGGATATTGTTAATTTTTGTAAATATCTTATGTGCATTTACAAAATATGTATTCTTCAGTTTTGAGGTATGGTAATTTCGATTTCAATTACATTTAATTATGTTGCACATATCTAGTATATGATTTTGTGTGTGTGTATGTGTATGCATTTATTTGATGAGTTACTAAGAGATGTTTGTCAAAATCATCCACTATGTCTTTACTTGCTATGGTGGGAAGAAGGAATGTCCAAGAGCTGCAATAAAACTTTTGGTGGTGATAGATATGTTCATCATTGTGACTGTAATTGTCCCATGGGTATATACATATATTAAATATTATCAAACAGTATACTTTAAGTATGCTAAATGTGTTGTATATAAACTACATCTCCATAAAGGTGTTAAAATGAGCCATTATATTTTACCACCTAACAAAGGAGAAAAGCCAGGTGACCATTTTAATAGATACAGAAAATAATTGGATAGATTTTAACATTTATTTATAAAATAAAGTTATTAGGTAATAATGTATATTAGAATTTGACATAGTATTTCTTAAAACTATTTTAGAAAATAGGATGTACACACATATACACACATACACACACCATTATTTAGTTGCAAAATATTCAAAGCCATTCCCAATGGCATAAGAATGAGTTAAGTTTACCTGATATTGCCACATATATCAAACATAGTATTATTAAACCTAGATATGGTTAGCTATACAAAAAGTAGTAACTTAACAAATATTGATGGATAAGTACATAAATTCATAGGTAGAGAGTAAGACAAATGTGTTTAGAAGAATATTTACCATCCCTATCAGACTTTCTCAACTGTAGTTCTTGAGAAGACTGTGCCTTAATACCCTAAATCATCAACTATATGAACAGAATAAACTCTCCCATGCATGTTGACTGGCACAGATTCTATACCATCCTTGGAAGAACTAGGTTGTTACTGCAATCATTTTCTGTGTACCGAGGCTAAGATTAAGAATTCTGCATGAGTAAGATTAATGAAAGCAAGGACTCAAGATTCTAATGAAGATTTGTGCTGATTTCTAAGTACTGTATGTTTATGAGTAACTCCTATGTTTTGTTAATTTTCTTGAAAAGTTGGCTTTTTTTGAAGAATTTTCTTGTTGACAGAACATCGTGTGCTGACACCTAAAAAGTAATAAAATAACCATCAACCACTTTACTAAATGATCCTCAAGGATATTTATAAATGCTTCTTTTAAGGAATGACTATGTCTTATTCTGAATCTCCTACACCTGCTCAAAAAGGCTTGGAAATAGTTCACTGCCCTCAGTGAACTTTTGTTAGCAAGAGAGAAACTTTATAAGGTAATGCTCAAATGCAGCAATCATTACTTGTTATTTTTCAATTTAATTTTAGTATAAATTAACTTATCGCTGTGCAAGTAGCATTAAAGCTAATAACCCTAAAAAGGATTAAGATTAGAAAGTAATGCTGTCAGTGACAAAGCTCATTAACAGCCTTTATCATTACAAGCTGATGAACTACATCTGGGATAATTGGCCTAATTATAATACATTTGTTTCTTTAGCCAGGTACTCCTTGCTTCACTCTCTACTGATTACTTATAGGTCTCAGTTTGGCCAATTAAATTTCTCTTCCCACTCTATCCATTTCTAAAATTGATAGTGTATAGCTCATGTGTGCCTCGCTGTCAGTGTGCCTGTGCTCTAGATAGTGAAGGACTGAATTAAGAAGGCAAGATGTAGAAAGAAAAAGAAAGGTAGCTTTATCCTAGAGTGCAGGGCATAAAGTAGATACAGAAAGAATCATATTTTGTTTGGGGTTTCTACATATTTAAGTGAGGTTGTTAAAATGTATTTAAAACCTAACAATAACAGAGACTTCTGATATATTCTAGCTGATTCATTCCACAAGGCATTTTTAATTATTTTATTTTTATGATAAGTAACAGGCCACCCAATTGCAAGTGGCTTCTCCAAAAAAAATTAGTTCATATTTTATGTAAAATGTAGCCTTGACTTGGAGAGTTCCACATTTGGAAAAGTAGCTAACGAATAACTCTAAGGAACACTTTGTTTAAGTTTTCTACCATCCTCAGGATATCAGCTTTTATTTCCTTTTCTACAGCCCTTTATGGTTTTATGGTGACTTCCATAGGCTAGAAACAGGACAAAAACCAGGACAATGAAAGCAAATCATCACATGATTCCTCTTTCTATTGCCAGAAGAAAAGTCCCAGAACTTTTCTTACATCTCATTGGCCAACAATTGATGATATGTTCACGTAGATGAGAGGAAGATTGGTATAATGCCTGAATTTTTCATTATTTGTCAAAAGAAAGGCATAGAATAAAAGGTGCTCAGTAATGACTTTTGACTATCCAACTGCTTAACTTTGAATATATGTATCCCTCCATGATACATATGCTGGAACTTAAACCCCAATATCATAGCATTAAAAGATAGGGTGTTTAGGAGATAATTGAGTCATGAGGTCAGAACACTCATGAACAGAATTGACCACCTTATGAAAGGGCAGAAAGGAACTAGCTAGGCCCTTTATACCCTTCCATTCCTTTTTGCTTTTCCATCCCATAAAAACATAATAGTGTTTGGATCCTCCTCTCGATGCAGCAACAAGGTACCATCTTGGAAGCAGAGACTAGGTCCTCACCAGACACTGAACCTTCTGGTTCCTTGATCATGGATGTGCTAGCCTTTAGAACTGTGAGAAAATAAAGTTCTATTATTTATAAATTACATAGTCTAGGGCCTTTTGTTATAGCAACAAAAATGGACTAAGACACCAACTGGAAGTGTAAGCAGGAATACAGTCCCTTTTCTAGTAAGTGGAAATCTCTATGGAACTTTGTTTCTCTCTGCTTATCTTCATTATATGGTGCAAATTTCATGGAGGGACAAATTTGAATTAAAGTTCACTATAATGAGAGTGATCAAATAATTTATTGCCCATAATAGACATGTTGAGAGTGAAAAGACATGTTGAGAGTGAAAAATAGTAATAATTATGCATGGACAAGTGAGAGCTCAGCAAACTAAGAAAACTAGTACATAAGGTCACCTTATTTTTAATAAACCTATTTACCACTCAAAGCCACAGTAACAGTGACTCCTGGCTATTGATTTTATCACTGAGACAAGAAAAAATGACATAACTAAAAAGAAAAAAATACGCATATGTGTACTTATAAGAAAAACGTAAAATTCCTAACTCAATAATTGATAGAACCAATAATATACTGCACCAGTTTTCTCTCTGTCTGGACCTCATTTCTCATATTTCATATGGCTGACTAAAACACTCTTTAATCAATTATGTTTTCTTAGCATATTGTCTCATCCTAAATAAACTTCCTTAAGACATCATTTGTAGGAGCCATAATTGATGAATATTTTCCCATGTTTGCATTCTACATAGAATGCATTCGAGTTAGATATTTTTGTTATTTATTTAATCGTTGCTAGTCACTCCCCTACTCAAATGTAAGCTCAAATGCTCTCCTTAAATGAGAGCATTTTCTGCCTTCTTAACTGTTGTTCTACAATTTCTCAATCAGTGTTTGAAAGAGAGGATGTAAACAATAAATATGTCTTGAATGAATAGATGCCTGAATCAAAAGAGTGGTAAGCTCTTAAAAAATAGGACAAAATAGGTCAAATTCTAATGAAGAGACATAATATAAATATTTAATGAAAAGCTGCAAAGTAAAAAATTTTTAAAATATGTGTTTAAGAGAATACAGACTACAACCACATTAACAGAAAAAATTAAGAATTTAAAGAATTAAATATAAACATGCCAATTCACCCTTCATAACAGGAGATTAAAAGTTGATAGTCTACAAAACAGAAATTTCAGACTGTTATTACAAAATAGAAAGGCAACCAGTTATAAACCAAAATTCTGACTCTACACATTTCAAAGAACTCAAAGAAGAAAAACAGAAAGAAAGCAAAAATAATATAGAAATATAACAAATATGGCTAATATTGATACAAAGGAATTAAACAAATTAGTTCTAAAAACAGAGGAGCTTCAACATGGCTCACTAGATACATTTGGTGCCTCTTTCACAAAGAGGAAGCAAATAAGGAAGTAGATAAACACACTTCAAAGAGATCTTTTAAGAGAGAATAGTGGAACTCAGCGAAGAAGTGGCAGAAAACATGTAAAGTAAGGAAGGAGAGACACGGAAGGCAACCTGCAGCAGATCTATGTAAGAGTGGCCTGACTGCTGAAAGGAAAATAAACAGAAAACAACAATAACAACAACAAAATTACCCCACAAAAACCCCATTTGAAGGTCAGAAACCTCAAAGATTGAAGATAGATAAGCCATTAAAGATGAGAAAGAAGCAATATAAAAATGCTGAAAACTCAAAAAGCCGGGGTGCCTTTTCTTCTTCAAATGACTGCAAAACATCTCTGGCAAGGGCCGCAAAACTGAGCAGAAAGTGAGAAGGCGGAATTGACAGAGTATGCTTCAGAAGGTAGGTAATAAACTTTGCTGAGCTAAAGGACCATATTGTAACCCAAAGCAAAATAGTTAAGGATCATGATAAAACAATATAGGCACTAACGGCCAGAATATCCAGTTTAGAGAGGAACATAACCAGACTGATGGGGCTGAAAAACAGAACACAAGAACTTCACAATGCAATCACGAGTATCAATAGCAGAATAGACCACGTGGAGGGAAGAATGTCAGAACTTGAAAAGAATTTTTCTGAAATAAGACAAGCAGACAAGAATACAGAAAAAGAGTGAAAGGAATAAAAAAAACTCAGAAAAATATGGGATTATGTAAAGAGACCAAACCTATGACTGACTGGGGTACCTGAAAGAAACAGGGATAAAAGAACCAAGTTAGAAAACATACTTCAGGATATCACCAGGCGGACTTCCCCAATACAGCAAGACAGACTGACATACAAATTTAGGAAATGCAGAGAACTCCAGTAAGATACTCCATAAGAAGATCATCCCCAAGACACATAATTATAAGATTCTCCAAGGTCAAAATGAAAGAAAAAAATGTTAAAGGCAGCCACAGAGAAAGGCCAGGTCAACTACAAAAAGAAGCTCATCAGACTAACAGCGGGTCTCTCAGTGGAAGCCCTACAAGCCAGAAGAGATTTGGGGCCAACATTTAATATTTTTAAAAAAAGGAATATCCAACCCAGAATTTCATATCTGGCCAAACTAAGCTTTATCAACAAAGGATAAATGAAATCCTTTCCGACAAGCAAATGCTCAGGGAATTCAACACCACCAGGCCTGCTTTTGCAAGCACTCCTTAAGAAAGCACTAAATATGAAAAGGAAAAATACTGTTACCAGCCACTATAGAAACACACTAAAATACACAGAGTAGTGACACTATGAAGCAATCACACAAACAGCTCTGCAAAGTGACAAGCTACCATCACAATGACAGGATCAAAATTCACATATATCAATAATAACATTACCATCATAATGACAGGATCAAAATTCACATATATCAATAATAACATTACATGTAAATGGGTTAATGCCCCAATTAAAAGACACAGTCTGGCTGGATAAAGAGCCAAGCCCCATGCTTATGCAGTATTCAAGAGACACATGCAAAGATGCACATAGGCTCAAAATAAAGGGCTGGAGGAAAATTTACCAAGCAAATAGAAAACAGAAAAAAGCAGGGGTTGCAATCCTAGTTTCTGTTAAGCAGATTTCAAACCAACAAAGATGAATAAAGATAAAGAAGGGTATTACATAATGCGAAAGGGTTCAATTCAACAAGAAGAATTACCTATTCCAAATACATATACATCCAATACAGCAGCACTCAGATTTATAAAGCAAGTTCTTAGAGACATACAAAGAGATTTAGACTATCACATGATAATAGTGGAAGGTTTCAAAACCCCACTATGAATATTAAACAAATCATAAAGACACTCAGGACATGAACTCAACTCTGGATCAAATGGACCTGATAGATAGATAGCTATGAACTTTTCACCAAAAAATAACAGAATATACATTCTCATCACCACATAACACTCTAAAATTGATGACATAATCAGAAATAAAACACTCCTCAGAAAATACAAAAGAAATGAAATCATAACAAACAGTATCTCAGACCACAGGGCAGTAAAATTAGAACTCAAGATAAAGAAATTCACTCAAAACCACACAACTACATGGAAATTAAACAACCTGCTCCTGAATGACTCTTAGGTAAATAATAAAATTAAGGCAGAAATCAGGAAGTTCTTTGAAACTAATGAGAATAGAGAGACAAAGTACCAGAATCTCTGGGATGCAGCTAAAGCAATGTTAAGAGGGAAATTTAGAGCACTAAATGCCCACATGAAAAAGCTAGCACAATCTCAAGTTAGCAACCTAGCATCTCAAACAACTAAAGAACCAAAAGTAAACAAACCCTAAAGCTAGCAGAACACAAGAAATAACCAAGATCAGAGCTGATACTTTTTACTTTTAGTAAAAGGTCATAAAACAACAGGTGCTGGTGAGGTTGTGGAGAAAAAGGAATACTTTTATACTTCTGGTGGGAGTGTAAATTAGTTCAGCCACTGTGAAAGATAGTGTGGTGATTCTTCAAAGACCTATAGGCAAAAATACCATTTGATCCAGCAATACCATTACTGGGTTTCCACCCAAAGGAATATAAATTGCTCTATTATAAAGATACATGCACATGTATGTTCACTGCAGCACTATTCACAATAACAAACACATGGAAACAACCTAAATGCCCATCAATGATAGACTGGATAAAGAAAATGTGGTACATATACACCATGGAATACTATGCAGACATAAAAAGAAATGAGATTATGTTATTTTCAGGGACATGGATGGAATTGGAAGCCATTATCTTCCGGATCATGAGGTCAGGAGTTTGAGATCAGCCTGACCAACATGGTGAAACCCCATCTCTACAAAAAATACAAATATTAGCAGGGTGAAGTGGTGCACGCCTGTAAGCCCAGGTGCTCAGGAGGCTGAGGCAGGAGAACCACTTGAATCCTGGAGGCAGATTTGGCAGTGAGCTGAGATGGCACCATTGCACTCCAGCCTGGAATTCCATCTCAAAAAAAAAAGTGGGGGCTGATTGATGAAAACACATGGACACGTGGCAGGGAACAACAGACACTGAGACCTATTGGGGAATGTGAGGGGAGGGAGAGTATCAGGAAGAATAGCTTATGGAAGCTGGGCTTAAAACCTAGGTGCCGTACAGCAAACCACTATGGCATATGATTAGCTATGTAACAAACTGAACATCTGGCACATTGTACCCCTGAACATAAAATAAGAGTTGAAGAAAAAAATAAGAAAGTATAAGCAAAGCTTATGTGATATATAGGACAAGATAAAGTAATCAAATATTTGAGTTTTCATGTTCCAGAGGACAAGGAAAAAATAAAAGTATAAGCAAACAAATTTAATTAAATAATAAATGAAAACTTCCCAAGTGTAACAAGAGATTTGACTATCAAGACTGAGGAAGCTCAGAGATCACAAAATAGACACAATTCAAAACTGCATATTGCATATTACATATTACAGTCAAATTGACAGAAAACAGAGTCAAAGAGATCATTTTAAAAACAGCAGGATGGAAAAGTCTAGTTCCTTATAAAGGAACCACCATCAACAGTAGATTTCTCAGCAGAAATCTTAAAGACCAAGAGAGACTTTGATGATATATTCAAAGTGCTGAAAGTAAAAACTGGCAGCACAAAATATTATACCAAGCAAAGTCATCCTTCATAAATGAAAGGAAAATAAAGTCTTCTTGAAACAAGCGAAAGCTGACAGAAGTAATCACCACTAAGTAGAATGGTCCTATAAGAAATGCTTAAGGGATTCCTACAACCAGAAGCAAAAGAATGATATCTACCATTATGAAAACACACGAAAATATAAAACCTACTTGTAGAACAAATATGCAAATGGAAAAGACTTAAATACTATTACTACAGAAAACTACAAAATCACAATGATATACAATATTAAACAAAGGAAGGAACAAAGGACATACAAAACAACAAGACATCAATTAATAAAATGACATAAATAAGCCCTTACTTATTAGTAAACTTAAATGTAAATGTATTAAACTTTCCACTTGACATAGAATGGCTGAATGGATTTTACAAAATGACTCAACTATATGTTGCCCACAAAAAATTTATCCTGCCTATTAATATGTGTAAAGTGAGATATAGAAAAACATATTCCATGCAAGTGGAAACCAAAAAGCCATAGTTATATTAGATCATACATACTTTAAGACATAACAGTAAGAAGAGACAAAGTTTATTATATAATAAAATTAATTCAGCAAAAAGAAACAATTATAAATATATATGCAACCAATACCAGAGGACCTAGACATATAATACAAATATTATTAGAGATAGACCCCAACACAATAATAGTGGAGGACTTCAACATCCAATGCTTAGCATTAAACAGATAATTTAGACAATAAATTAATAGAAACGTTGAGTTTAAATTTCACATTAGGGACAGATGCAGTGATTCACATCTGAAATCCCAGCACTTTGGGAGGCCAACCCAGTTTGATTGCTTGAGCCCAGGAGTTTAAGATCAGCCTGGGCAACATGGTGAAAACCCTTCTCTCCAATAAAAATGCAGAAACTGGCCAGGTCTGGTGGCAGGCTTCTGTAGTCCCAGTTACTTGAGAGGCTGAGATGGGAGCATCACTTGAGCCCAGGAGATGGAGGTTGCAGTGATCTGAGATTGTGCCACTGCACTTTACCCTGAGTGACAGAGTAAGACCCTTCCTCAAAAAAAAAAAAAAAAATTCATATAAATTTCACATTAGACCGCATGGACCTAATGGACATTTATAGAACATTTCATTCAACAGATACAGAATACACATTCTTCTTATATGTTCAGTGCATGGAACATTCTCCAAAGAGATCATATGTTAGGAGACAAAACAAATCACAACTTTTTTCTTTTTGAGACAGAGTCTTGCTCTGTTGCCCAGGCTAAAGTTCAGTGGCATGATCTCAGCTCACTGCAGCCTCCATCTCCCAGGTTCAAGAAATTCTTATGCCTCAGCCTCCTGAGTAGCTGAGATTACTGGCATGCACCACAATGCCTGGCTAATTTTTGTTTTTTCAGTAGAGTCAGGATTTCACCATGTTGGCCAGGCTAATCTTGAACTCTGGGCCTCAAGCGATCTGCCTACCTCAGCCTCCCAAAGTGCTGGGATTACAGCAATGAGCCAACATGTCAGGCCAAATCTCAACAAATTTTTAAAATTTTAAATAATATCAAGTCTATTTTTAGACTGCAATGGATAAAATATGAAATCAATAATAAGAAAAACTTTAGAAACCATACAAACACACTGAAATTAAACAACAGGTTCCTAAATGAGCATTGGGTCAAGAAATAAGAAAGAAATTTAATGTTTTGAAATCAAAGTCTAAATATACACAAACCTATGGGATACAGAAAAATCAGTACCAAAAGGAAATTTTATAATACATGCCTACATCAAAAAAATAGAAAGATTTCATATAAAATTCTGAGGATGTGTCTCAGGAACTAGTAAGGCAATATAAATTTTCTATATAATTCAATATAATTTTTCTATAGAAATAAGAAATACGTAAGAGAGATCCAAAACTGAATGAAATTAAAGGAGAACTAGAAGAGTAATAATTCTTTCAACCAATGCTTTTTGAGAAAAAAATGTTAAAATAAGCAAGACAATAGAGACTTTGATGAATAATTCTATGGATAAACAATGGTCTTTTAAAGCTTTCCTAAAATAATTAAAAAATATCTATAAAATACATTCCAAATTTTTTTTTTTTTAAAGAATGAAAGAGAGAAAGGAAGAGGAAGAGATTTTAGAAAAAGAGAGAAAAGGAGAAAGAAAGAAACAGCAAAAGAAAGAAAAGATGAAAGAGAAAGAGGAAGAGATTTTAGAAAAAGAGAGAAAAGGAGAAAGAAAGAAACTGCAAAAGAAAGAAAAAAATGAAAGAAAGAAAGAGGAAGAGATTTTAGAAAAAGAGAGAAAAGGAGAAAGAAAGACACAGCAAAA